>WEKX01024763.1:413460-447702 GCA_013390025.1 Pitta sordida
ATGTTGAGTTGTTTATACTTCAGGGATATCATCTTAATAAGCGAATTACTATCTGCAGCTCTGCTCAATTTTTTTGCCCCTTTCAGAAGGATGTCTAGGGTGGGTTTCACTGTGGGAGTTAAGATACCATGTTTATATTTCAAAAAGCAAGCTGAAGCCCTTAGAGTTGGTCTACAGCTGAAAGAAACATACATTTAGAAATTACAACATTGGTATTGGCTATCTGGAGCTTTAGGAAGTGGCTGAGAGCTGGCAGTCAATTAAAACTGGGCCGGAGTTCAATATCAGAGTTATGCTGCCTGTTTTTGTAGGATGTATTTGAATCCTGGGCTATGCTGCAATATGGTTTTGGTGTAGAATTATGTAAAAAGGAAGTGTAACTCTTAAGACGCTGTCTGCATTTTCTAGTACAGATAGGTTGTTCTACATAACTCCAGTTCAGGACCAGATTTTGGCTGGGAAGTTGCACCTCTTGTACTGTGGTGCAGATCCTGATCACATTTTTTTGTGGTGTAAACATGGGGTAAAGCTGATAACTTTGTTCCTTTGAACAAAGCTGTGATACATGTATATGTATTGGAGTGCAACCAAGGTCTGTCTTTCTGTCTGTACCAAAATTCTGTCTTTGGAGTGAGTGCTCTGCAGTGGCAGATATAAGAGATGGTGCTTCTGTTTAACAAGGAAAGATGTAATCCATGCATTTTATAAATTAATATGGATATTTAGTGGTTTGATCTGCAAACTTTCCAGCTGTGATATGGAAGATCTACGTGATTGTAGCAAATCTCTCTGCCTGACATTTTTTGGGACAGCTGGTTTGTCCAGCTCAAGTCACAAATGCTTTTATATAAGGACCTGGACTTTTTCTTTTTACTTTTTTATTTTTTTAATATAATTGTGATCCCTTTCATTGGTTAACGTGCTATGCTTCATTCATATAGAGCAGCACCCTAAAAGTAATTGGCCCCATTGGCTCACAGTGAATGAGGTGTCCAGATCTATCAGTGCTATTGCATTCACTGTTCACTGGAAGAATGTTGCTCTTACCAGAGAAAGCAGATCAGATTTGTAATCCAGAGACGTGTGGGGTTTCTTTCCTTCTATTCGCAGTATGGTTTGGGGCTTGTAACAAGAGCACTTTGGGAGCACTTGCCACACTGTTGTGTATGCATGAAAAATACCACCTCCTGGCCCCATGAGTTGGAGAACAAGTTTCAAAAAGTTGCCCTAAGGGTCTTCCCCAAACACACTGAAACTAATTAAAAGGCTTCCATTAACTTCAAGAAGTTTTGGATCCAATCCCTGGTGTTCTTTGTTTTCAGAGCGCTGACTGTAACAGTGGTTTTCGAGCCGCGGTGTGAAGCAGCCTTGCTCTGATGGCATTCCTGTTCTCTGCAACTGATGCCCCTTGGAGCAGGCCTCAAATGTATAAAACATATTTGCTTGTTTGTAAAACCATTCTCAGATGAAGCCATTTAAACTCACTTTAAAAAGAAAGTAAATACATAATTGTTCCATTTGGTTTAAGCGTTAATTACACTAGCTAGCTAGACTATGCAATACAGAAAGGATCCAGAGGTCTTCAACCTAGAAGTGAAGTCATGCCCCTTACCAGTAGAGAAAAGAATGGTGATTGCCTGCTAAGAGTATGAACATACTTTGTTGGCTAGCAAAGAAATGGCATTGACAACTGGCAAACCCACTTTGCTGAAGGAAAAATGTATTTTTGAGGCAGGCACACAGCCAGCGTTTTCATTCGGGAAGTCTCATAAGTGGAATCAAAACTCTTGCGGAGGTAACATGAAACTGTGCGTTAGAAGGTCGGTTTTTTTAATCCCACATTTAATTCTGTCAACATTTCATGCTGGAATAAGAAAAATATTCCTTAGGTTGGCTTTAGTCAATTCCCCTCATCTTTTTTTTTTTTTTTCTCCCTCAGTTCCTTTTCCACCATTCTCTTCAAGATTTCTTTCACCAGTGTATTTGTTTAGAAAGCAGTGGTCCTTAGGAAAATGGTGATATGGTCTCCTCTGAGGTGGGCTATGTGAACAGCATCCAACATTTTGAATTTAGCCCTAATTTTAGAGTGTGATGGAGACCATAGATTCACATAGGAAGGGTGGACCAGGGAGCAGCAACCTCTGACAGGTCACCTCTGGTACCCTCAGGTCTTCTGCAGCCCTTTTTGCTCTCACATAGCAATGGCAGTTTTGAGATGAAATAAGAATTGTAAAAACACCATTTGATAGTGATATTCAATTGAGATGAAAGGGCAGAGCAGAGACCTCAGAGATGGGGCAAGTCTTACACAGCCCATCTAATAGGAGTTGGTGCAGAAACTGTTTTAATGCATTTAGGGATAGAGTCCTAGGGTAATGTCTGTAAATATATTTAGGCCTTATTTAGGTCTAAGATAAGCAGACTCTATAATTAATTCTCTACAAGCCTCAAGGTGGCCATACTGGGAATTGTTTGGTGTTGAGGTCTTCTGAAAATCTTCCCTACAATGTAGATTTACACCTAATCTTTTTTACTGTAACGAAGAAACGAGCACTCATGAAATGTTAACCCTCTGTCATTGTGCTCAAGGATTTATAAAGAGCTGGAACTTTGGCTCATAAATCTGTATACAGGCACTTAAACAAATAGCCTGGTTACCCAAAGTGCTGAGCACGCAGCCTTTCCAGTTGATTTTCTAGGGTTTGGCCTAAAAAAGGCTTGTAGAGCTAAGCTCCCATTCTTTCTTTTCCTCCCACACTTTTTGGTGGTTTAAACTGTGTTCCTCTGTATAGGGCTTCACTTTGCAGTGATGTTTGCTGCATTTGCTGTATGTTGCTTCACAGCAAATCTCTAAAATACGTTGCACGTAGAGTTTGAAATCACAGTATCCTGCAGTTCCTTTAACATGATGCCCTTTCTGTTACTCTTTATTTAGCATGTAGTTGGTGTATGCTTTTGGTGTTTTCCTAGTAGGAATTAAGACTAAAGTCACCTCCTACTTTGTATACTCTGGTGAACAGCTTTCAGGTAGCAATTGTTTCTTGCCATCAGACAGAATTTGATCCATAGATGTCCACCAGACCATTTCCCCATTACTCTTCCCTTATAGCAAACGCTGCAATAAATGCTCCATTGTTCAGAATTTAGTTTAGAAAGTCCATTATGCTCAGTCTTCTGACCTTTGTTGGTGTCATTTGGTGGAGGTCTTTATCACAAATAGCTTTAACTTAGGGGAAATAAAATAACTATATTCTGCCATAAATTTTAACATAACATCTTTTTTCATCATATTTTTAAAATACTTCACAAATGAGCAAACTGTGGCCAGAAGATTGGATTCTTTAGGATTTTCTATTTGTTACAGAACAAGCAATGTAACAAGTATGAATGTGCAACAAAAAGTTGTGTTAGAGTAGAAAAGCCTTTGAAACAGGAGCTATAGAAGGTATTCACATGGCCTTATTTATGGATGGACTTTTAAAAGCTGTTTGGAAGCAGGGAGTAAATGTTGGGGTTTTTTTCTAGAAATGATGAGCTGTTGTGTTAGAGTTTTCTGTTCTGGCAATTTCATGATGACACTGCACTGGCAAAACAAATTAAAGTTCCTCACATTCTTAAAGGAGTAAAAAAATCTCAAATTATTGTTTGTGCAAGGAAGGGAGGAAAAAAACCCCAAAGAAAAGAAAGAAGAAGATATTTCAATAGTCTGCCTGGATTTCCTCTAGCCAAAAATGAAAGTAATTTTAGAGGGAATTCTACTTTGAATGGATTGAGATTTTTTTTTCCTGCATTGTTTTATAATAGTGCCAAAAATGTCATTGATGGAGGTACATACTAAAGATAAAACACATTTGTTGTTAACTCCGGGAAATATTTTTTGTCTTTTTACAAAAGGGTGTATGTATAATAACTGTAATGGGATTGAAAAGTGAGGGGCAGACAGAAGTCTTCTATAGAGCGAGGGACACGGTGCACCTGCCTACCATTTTATTTGGCCTGGGTATAAATAGAGGTCTTTGGACCAGTTTGCCATTAATCTCTCATCTTTCATTATTAATCAGTCATTTAATCCACAAAATACTCTAAGTGGTATATTATGACCCTGCAATTTCTTAATTATTTTCCTCGCAGATCTTTTTCTCCCTGTGTGTTTATTGCATTCCTGTGCACATGGAGGAAAGTCTGGGTCTGCTAGCAAGGCCAGAGCAGTTCTCTGTGCAGAAAACATTTTATCCCCACTTTTGAATAGTAAAGTTCTTCTAAAGGCAGGCTGTGCCTGTTCAAACATCAGAGGAAAACTGAGCAGGAACAGACATCACAGGACTGAGTCCTTCAGAAGCAGGGCTGGCTTTGTTCCTGGACTTGCAATTTGTTGAAATTCTGAGAGAGGTGTGATACAGTGCCATGGTTGTGGTGTGTAAAATAGGACTCTGCATGAAAATGAAATGGAGAAGGAGGTTCTAGATGTGCCTTATTTACTGTAGGCTCTGGAAGAATTACAGGAAGTAAAAAAACCCATCTCTTTCCACTCCTCTCCTACTGGATACAGATAACTGCAACTCCAGGGAGAGTATGTTGGTCTCAGGCTATCAAAAAGGACTAAACAGAGACCTCAGCTACAAACACTGTGTGAGTACTTGTTTGTTCAGAAATACATTTGGCATTATAACAGGAAGTACTGGCAATAGGACTGTTTAGACAAAAAAATCTCACAGATTCTTCTGTCCAAAATTTAAACAACTTGTATTTTTGAAGACCCCATTAACATAATTTTCAGTCAGTTTTCACAGAATCACATAATGGTCAAGGCCAGAAGAGACCTCAGGAGGTCATCTGCTCGTCATTTTCCTCTACTAACTTTGAGCAAACCCATCAAACAAAAATATGAGGAAGCTGCAAAATACTGACCTGGATGAAACCTGAATTACATGGAGATTTCCTGGTGAAATTTTCAATGTATTTTCAGAAAAAGCTAGATGTTGGAATTAAGTTCTCAAAAATTTGGAGAAACGTCTCAACTCTGGGACTGTCAGCAAAACCAGACTTAAAAAACACAAAACCAAGCAAGAAAAAAAATTAAAAAGGAATATTAATATGCAATGAATGTTTATAAAAGAGACAAAATTGACTTCTGTGAAGATCAAACATCTTTACTGAGGAATTGAGCTGCTGGCAACATGAATTCAGTTAGAGCTGGAATGAGCTAATGCTTTTCCCCAAGTGAACTATGTGCCCTGTGTCCACAAGCTTTCAAATCTTCTGTTCTGCAGAAGGAACACTCAAAAAAGGTCTCAATATGCCCTGTTTAGAGTGTTACAAATTTCTGATGAATTTTACCATTTACATCAATGGAAGCTGTGATTTTGTTATCAATAGAGTTTGAACTCCTGCTCAATCTTTCCTAAAATAGGTGATCGAATATTACTTTGGTGTTACTCTTCCCACAAGTCAGCTGATACAACACATGTGATCGCTGGGTAGGTTTTCCTTTGAGCCTGACCTTTTGTCATCTACACTCATATCTTCTTCTGCTTACAGATATGAGTGGGTTTTGGAGCTACCTATCCCCAAAACACAGTTCCTACCACCCACACCTTAACTTTTGCAAAAAAAAGCTTGCTTCTAAAAATAAAAAGTTCATTCAAGATCTTGTCCTTTTTCTGAAAAAAACAACTCATGTGCCAGTACTGAAAACACCTGTCCTTTAGGCTTGGAAAGACTCAGCTCCTCATCCCATTTCACTGCAGTCCTCTACTTGAAATAGGTTACAGACTGCTTTAATAATTGCTTTCTTTTGTTTGTTTGTTTTCAGTTTATGGGAAAAAACAGAAACATTCTATACCTAGTTCAAAGGGAGCTTGGTCATCTCTATTTCCCCATCCAGGAGAAAAGGAGTAAAATCTGTTTTGAGTTTGGCTATCAATCTAGAAGTAAATTGAATTAAATAAGAAAATGTTAGAAAGCCGTGTTGTATTTCATTCCAGCTGCGTTACTGATTTACATGGGGTGGTGGGAAGGGGAAAGGGCTTAAACATACAGCATTTTTATGATTAAGTATCCCTTGTACTACCACACCTCCTCTGAAAACAAAACACAAAGCATTTTTGGAGCAGCTTGTTGCTGCCACGCTGCAAGGCCCTGATGCCTGTTCTATCAAAGCATAGCCCAAAGCTATGGTGAGGTGAGGTGCTGAGCTGCTCCAGTGCTGTCAGCACCGTCTGTTTGAATGGGCGTGTGTGAGCTTGCACGTGCACCTTATGCCTTCTACAAATACATCACAAGAGCCAGAGCTCATGCTTTGTATGCACTACAGCAGACTTCCAAGGTTAGTGAAGGGAAGGAAAAAAGAGTTTTCCAAATTAAAAAGCATGCTAATGGAAGAAAATGGCATTCGAACCATCAGTGGGCAGGAAGAGAATAATGCTATTTAGACTTTTCCAAGGGCAGGGACAGAAAGCAAGTTTGGCCTCTAATTCCGAATTACAGGAGCAGGTCAGGGAGGGACATGTATTTCTGGTATTTATTTCATGTGAGGATTTTGTACTTTACAGCTCTCTGTGTCACTGATTTGCATAGAATGTTCTCTGGTTTGCACAGGCTCAGCAGAGTAACAGATATACCAGTTAAAATGAGAAAAATGACATGCAGAGAGATGAAGGCTGCTATTCACAAACATATAACAAAAGAAGATAGTATGAATAAGCATGTTCATATCCAGCATACCCAGGAAGTCAGGCATTAACAGCAAGCTGCCTGGTGTAGGCTTCAGGCAGTGGTACTAGTACTGATTCAAAACCCAGCAGATCTTACTCGCATTCCTGGTGTTAAAGACTTAGATTTGGTCACATACGCAGCCTTTTATTTAAGGTGTCAGATCGAAAGGGAGAGCTCTAGTTTCAAGCATTGTCTTTGACACTTGGGCTGTGTCTTTCTGTTCAGAGTTTGAACTCCTGCTCAAGGCTGGATGCCTTGATGCTGCATGTTGCATGGCTGTTGGCTTACAGTCTGGCACCCCTGGGAGCCTGCTGTGATCCCCAGGTGGAGAAACTCAGTTGGGTGGGAACACAGCAAGACACTGACCTGAGCTCCAACCTCAATACCACAAGCAGGATGGATGTAACTGGTTGAAGCCACATGGCACAGGGAACATGGACATACATCCAGACATGGCTAAATAGGAAAGGGTCAACACATCCCCAAATGGGAATTTGTGAACTGAGAAATGATGAGCAGACAGGACAGACAAAGCATTTGGCCAAATGCTGAAGCATGGACTAACTTGTATCAAGGTCCAGCCAGGGACTGTGAGTACTGCGGCATCAAGCACTGCAGGAGGAAGCTGCAGTGGTTGCAATAGTTATGTGCTTTTGATGAAGCTCATCTTAACATTTGTAAAGATCTCTAGAGTGCACTATCTGCTAGATTAACCTACACTGGTTTTGCATTGATTTACATGGGAGACATGTATTTTTAACACTAGTTCTTCTGCATGTTTAAATGAGACATGCTTCACAATGTAATTAAGAAACACTTCGTTTCGCACAATTGTCAGCTCACACTTTTCCCACTTTGCTAATGCCTTCAATGCACAAAAGCCATGAAGAAAATCTTTCCGTGACATGATGGCATTACCAGCTCTTTTCAAGTGGGAGGACTGTACTCCTACACAGCAGATTTTCCCTGTATTGTGGTATTCATGCAGCAAAGAGCTGTAGTTGTGAAGGGTTTCTTGTTTAAGCTCTTTCATGCTTCTTGCCTTGGAGACTTCTTTTAGACTTGTAGCCAAGAGGAGGTCAGGAAGTGCTCCGTGCTGCAGCTTCTTTTTCTGTGTATGTTTCTATGTGGTTCTCCACAGATCCATGGAACACATTCCCTTCCATCTCTCTCCCTGTCAGAGTAGTTTATGTTTCATTATTTGCAGATGGAAAAATGACAACTTGACAAACAGGGGAGGATCTTTCTATTTAAATCATCATTTTATTTCAGACTCTTATGTAGCGTAATGGGGTAACACTGAGAATGCAAACCCCCATTGGATTTTATTTACCCAGTGCATGAAAAATGAAATTCCATGCACATTTATGTGCTAGGTTAATTTTAGCTGTCATTCTGCTGATGGAGTTTGCCCATCTTCATGACTTTCTGATTTGGCCAAACTACTAATGCCATTACTGCCTTTGGCTTTAGGGGGCTGAGTATGGCTTTATAAAATCTGTATTTTCATCTCTTTTCTACTTCTTTTTTCATTGCTAAGCACACAGAATAACAACCAGGGATAGATTCAACTTTGAAAAAAGCCACTAAGAATTTTTAGCAGCCTGAACCATCCTATCTAACCCAAGACACACAAGCTCCGTTCCCCAGTTATGTTTATTCTTTTCCTACCATGATTTACAGCCAAAACACACTAACTGTGCTCACTCCTCACATCCCAATCACAAAAACAGAAAAGACTTTGTTGGACTGAGCAACACTGTTAAGCCCTTGCCTAACAGTTTCAGATTCATTTAACTGTAAGCACAAAGTTAATCAGATTTCACAAAGATCTATGTGTGGTTCCAGTCACCTTAGTAGGAGCTCTGAAAAGTGGTGGAGTTTGAGGGCAACATCCCTTCTGCTGCTTGTGCCAGGCTGCTTCTCTTGTACTTCTTTCGCTGCTCTTGCATTTCAGTGCTGAGGGGGAAAGCACTGAGAGGATTAGTCCAGAGCTGTTTCAGAAACTCAGCAACGAAACAGTGATGGAGAAGGATTGGACAGACTGAGGTGAGAGCCTCCCTCCAAGTGGAATGATCAGCTCATGGAACCAAGGAGCATCAGCTAGCATTGCTCAACCATCACTCCTCCATCTTTCACCTTTGTTGGGCTGCCCGTGTAACAGCAGTGCTTCCACTTTCCTCTCACTGAGCACAGGACTGTTGACCAGAGTGTTTTCCTACCAACTGACTGACCTTGTGCCCAAAGCCAGCCAAATACTGTAATTGGGAGCAGCAAGGCTGTAGCTTCATGACAGCAGTGGGTTTGGCAGAGCTGAGCACTGTGGGTATTCATTAGAGAGGACATCCTTCTGCCTTTCCGCATTACAGGTCCTTGAGCATAGTGGATGGTCTGACCACTGCATTTGCTATTTCATTTTCCATTTATGTCCATTGAAAGATTTGTAGTACACCCAGATGTCTCTTCCAGCATTTCAGTCTTGCAGGACAGCAACTGATTTTTGATGTGATTTGTGTTCATGAAAGCAAGCAATTACTTCATATCAGCATATACTGTCATGAGTCTGTACTAAAAGCTAGGAGCAAAGCCCTGAACTTTCCTGTATCCTATGTTCTTGGAATAGGTGTTTTTACAGAAATTGATGTCATGGAATCAAAACAAAATGCTTTTTTTTTTGTCTGTGATTTGCTCTGAATCATGGTTGTTACTACAGTATAAGAGAATTCTGCTGTTATCTTCTACTTTCTCTCCCCAAAAATCAACCCATGAAAAAACCTGTCTGGATTTTAGCCACCTGGTTATAGTTAGTTTCTTATTTTAAAATAGCTTTCAAAATAGATCAGACATTACACCGTTAAAAGCAATTTTCCCTGTAGGTATTGAATATCAGACAGGGCTTGTAGTAATAACTGATAGGTATCTAGAATAATCTTCAGTATGGACTGAGACTACAAAGATCTGTCAATCACTGTATTTAACTTTAAACACAGATGATTTGAATTCATGTTAGCAGCATGAGGAAGTAAAAAAGATGGAATGGTGCTGTTGGAGAAAAGATGATAGGATTACCTCTGCTGTTAGCCTTTCCTGCTACTTGTTTGAAATACTAAATCAAGATGAAGTTTATGGAAAAGGCTACAACAGGGGTTTGTAACTCTTCATTCCTGCTGGGATTTTCCCATTATAAATCTGCTGTCAGAAATAAGTGCTTTACTTGTGACTTAATTTTATGCAGGCACAAACACCTTGGCTCAACACATTTTGCCAGAGACAAACTTGACTATCTTAAGGCAACAGAGTCCTCATTAACAGGGACCTGTGAAAAAGAAAAATGTACACATGCTCTTTTGTCATTGGTCATTCATGAACAGCCCACTGAAAATTGAAATAAAACATAAATACCAAGGTGGTGTGGAGACATGAGTGTTTGAATCACACAGCTTATGTGAATTATCCTTCTTGGAAGCACATTATACTTCACCTTTTGAATGAAGTTTCATTAATGTGGTGGAAAGCTCACAATTTCTGTTTGTTCTGCTGTGGCAGCTGAATTTAGCACTACCTGCAGTGCTCCCCCCAAAACAAACATCTCTCTTGTGGCGATTTTTCCTTTTCTCTCCAACTATATAACAGTACAAGCAACTAAGACAATGGTTTCCAGTGAACTCATCAGACTTGCTTGGGCAATTCTTTCTCCATGCAAGGACCATCAAGACAAATTGGTAGTACTTTGCTGTCTTCAAAATGCATTTGTCCTGTTCATTTGGAGTTCTGCATGCAAATATAGAAAGTTGGGATTGGGCCTCAAAACCAATAAATGTCCTTTTGCATACTTTGTCTGAATATTGACACTGTTTCATGTTCTGGGCTGTATTTCAGGTGTGCACCAAGTAGATTTGTCACCAGTATCTGTTATCTTGTTCTCAAGACATGGATGTGAAATTTGCCTTCAGGCACTCACACCTGGAAGCAGGACTTTAAGGTTGTCCCATCTAAAAAAATATTATTAACCTGAAGTCTAAAGAGAGGGAATCTCAAACCACAGGAAAAGACATCATTATGGTGATAAAAGACATCCTTATCACCAACCCAGTGTGTGCTTCTGTGTGGCTTTAATATCAGATTTTTAAATCTGCATTCAAGTAAGACTACATCCCTTAGGGAGTGACTGCATTAAAATTAGACTCAGAAGGAATTTCTTCTTCATGAAATGCTATGAAATGTCAAATTTTAAAATATAATTTTATTCCAGCTTGAAAGAAGACTCCAATGTACTGACCCTCCACTTTAAGAAAAGATTTTGCCTTATTTTCTAGTCTGGTCACCAAACACATGTATGTTTAAACAAAACTGAAATCTTTCAATTTTGCTTTGATTCATCTCATATTTTAAAATTGTCTAAAAGTAAGAAACATGAGAAGTACTTTTTAGATAAATGTCTCAAAGAAATCCACTCAGAAAATATGAAAAAAGCCATTTTGATGTTGTCAGGGCTGCTTCTTCATCGTGGTGTTTTTCTTTTAATTTTCCCACTTCAGCAGAGGAAGTGGCACCATTTTGCAAAAGACCAAGATTTTATAGAGCTGTACCTTTTGACAGAATATGACTCCAGTGTTGCTAGCTTTTGTGACCAGCTATAGTTGGAGCAGTCAACTGATGCAAAATAACATGCTTTGAATTATCACAGCAAAAGACTTCACTTGCGGTAAATCCACTGGCATGTACGCACATTGTGTTTCCTCAAATCAGGATGACAACCTCATTGCTGCCTGGCTTGTGGCATCCCAAATTAACACATGTAAATTCGCAGCTGTGAGCTGTGTTACAATGAAAGGACACAGAGACTGAAGGCAGCAAGTTTTTTCTTCTGTATTCCTCTAAAAGAAATTTGTGCAAAGATGCTTCTTCAAGTGAAGGACCATGAGGTAGCATAACCCCGCATATTTTATTTGTCTTCATATAGTTCTCCTGACTTAATGCCCTCTCTGTAGCTGAGAGCTCCCAAGAGCTGGGAGAAGAGAGGGTCTTTATAGTGTTTTGGGAGAAAATGGAGGATTTTGATTTACAGGCAGCCTGTTGTATGGTACTTCAAAGAATTCATATTCCAGTGTGACAGATACAAAGTCGCCACAGAAATTATTTTCCTGATGTGTCTGAACTGTGAAGTGGGAAACGGGAAGCATATTCCAGTGAGTGGTTGCTGTTCAGTTTAATCTTCCTATGGACCTCAGCTGCAGATGCAGTCTTCCTGAAACTACTGAAGTCTGTTGAGCTTAAGCACAGGAAAACATACCTGACCCTCCAAGCTGCAGTGGATAAGCTGTGTTTTAAGCACGGCAATTGGTATCTTGGGTGGTGAGGGTTGATGGTTTGGTTTGGTTTGGTTTGGGGGTGGGGGGAAAGAGGGTTGAATTAGTGTTTTGCAACCAAAGTTCTCAGAAAAACCTTCATGTGTTCATTTGAGAATCCAACTCAGAGGGCATTTCTGTGTCAAACAAGTATCTGCAGGTGGGTTGGGCTCCTGGCATGCACAAAGTTCCTGATTGCAAGTAGGGGATTTTTGATTTCTGCTTCAGGAAGACCAATGCCAGGGGGGCTGGAGAGGGGCCAGGAGGAAGGAAGAGGCCTTCCAAGGGGGGGAAGGTGGGAGACTTTGAAGTGTGACCCCAAGCAGAATGAGGGTGGGAAGGATAGGAGTGGAAGTGAGGGGCAGGCAGGGTGCAGGAGCGTCAGAGGCAGGGAGGTGAAGGCAAGGGTGAGGGCAGAGGGCATGCGGGCAGGGGGGTTGCCAACAGTGGGGACTGCAGCGTCGGGAGCTGGGTGCTCTCCAGACAGGCTGCAACAAGCAGCTGGGGGAAACTGGCTGTATTTCTTAACAGCTGGTTTGGGATAATGAGGGCTGAGCAGCCTCCAAAGCAGCCCTGATCACATGGCACATGTTAATCAGTGGCTGAAATATCAGCTGAGGAATCAGTAGACTAGGATTTTATTCCCTCATTGGCAGCTGTTTCAGAAGATGACTTTGGACAAGAAGTTGGTGTGTTTGCGCCGTGGTTTCCCCACTGCCAAAAGGTGTTGCTCTTGTTGATGCTCCTGAAACTGAGCTGGTAGAAGTGAAAGCTTCTCCTCTCCCAGTGTGGTAGGAGAAATACAGTGAAATTAAAATATGGCAAGTTCAAAACTGTCAGAGGGAATTCCTTTTTCACATACACTGATGCAAATGATGGCTAACACCAGTGACTAAGGTGAAGTGGCGTCAGTGGGAAACAGAATTAAGTGGGGTCTATTTAGTGCCTATAGAGGTAATAAGCAGACACTCATCGACTCCTGATCCAGCTTTTCATTTGTAATTTAAAATTCTTTAATAAAGCTTTTTTTTTTGCCCACCTTTTTTAAGAACAATGTTGAAATGAGTCTTTGCTCATGTAAAATGCATTTGTCATGTGCCTAATGGTTATTTTTAAAGTGCTGAGTGAAGTGTATGCATGCATGCATCAAGGAGACAGAGAGAGAGTTTTTTGTGCATTTGCTGTGGTAATTGTTTGTGAATATAGTTGTTTTTTCCAATTAACCTTTCTAAGTGAAATATATTAGAAGTCTTGTCTCCATTTCTCTCTCTTGAGGTTTCTATATAAATGTACAGTTTTATGCTCTCAGATTTTTCAGTTACAAAATTATGTATATGCTACATCTTAAGCATTGATTTTTTATTCATAAAGTACCACAGAACTGAGCCTGAGAGATTTGTGGAAAAAATGGCATTAAAAGTTAAACCATGCATACAAGCAACTATGTGGCCATTCAGCTAATTTCTGGGCCTTGGACTGAAATGTTATTTCATATCCAAAAATAAAGGAGAATTTCTGAGAGGCCAGAACTCATGCTAATGCCTGCAGGAGAATTTAAATCCAGAGTCAGAGCTGGAGAATTTGACCTAAGGCATGTTAGTATGGCTTTACGGACAGAGACACAGTGTGCAAATAGAGAATTAATTCTTCTACAATAGCCAGTTTTTATAATCTTGGGCTAGCAAAAACATAGTGAAAAATAGGAGAGGTGGCCTGTGGTGTATAGTCATTTGCACTTGGAATAAACAAGCCTACAGATGAAGTCCTAGTCCCCTATATGTCAGCAGTAACAATCCCACAGAATTTACTTGGTCTGTGTTGTACTTAAGGTTTTAAGTGTGCAGTGCCCAGCTGAGGCACTCGTGATTGACCTTCATATCAGGCACCGTGTGTCAGATACATCATCTGTGTGCGTGTGTCTAATGTGAAAGCAGCTTTTGTTTTACAATTGCTGCTAATGGTATAGCTCGTGAGGACTGGTTTTCATTAACATACTTAAGTTTTTGTGATTTTACACTATTGCATGGTCTGAGTGTTTGAAAATTACTTGAGCAGGCCCTATCCACAAAGTCCGCCACGTGTCTCAGTGGCCTTTCCCAGGGCAGGAGTCATTTCACACTGCTGCCATGTGATTTCCTCTAGCAGCATAGCAGCAACAAATCCTCACAGGTTTCAGAGGCTGTGAAAATCGGCATGGTTTAGCAACCTCTTCTTCATCAACAGAAATTAAGGGTTCCATCTTTTTCTTCCTCAAGGTTGATACCACTTCAGTTATATTTTAAATTTATAATCTTTATAATATTTGGTTTCAGAGCTAGAGGTCTGTAAATGCTGCTGTAAGGCTTCTGCTGTACAAACATTATTTCATGTTGGCATTTTTATTTGAAGGCCCAAGGAAAGAAAACTTCTGTAAATTTCTTTTTGTGTTACATCTTCCAACTGGAATATTTTCAAGCACAATAGAATTGAACATGAGCTTTGGGGAGAGAAAGAGAGGAGAAAAGGGACTCAGCTGGAAGAGGTAATGACTCCAGTGGAGTACTCTGCAGTTTAGTTCTCTGGGGACTGAAAAATGCTTTCAAGCAGTACGATGTTGCAAAAGTCCAAGAGGGGAGAGAAAAATCCACGTCTGGTCTAGACCAACCAGAAACTAAAAACAAGGGACACTTTGAATTCTGAGACTCTCACCACAACTGAAAACTGTGCTCAGGCCAAGGAACTGGAAAATCAGTTTCTTGGGTTAGAGAAATGCTTCCCTGAAGAATCAGAGGCAGCTTTCCATATTAATTGGTAGCAAAATTACTGTATTCTGAAGCACTGATCCTAACATTTGAATCAGTGCAAAGGTTTGCAGTTAGTGCTAGAAAGAGTTTAGTGAAATGCTTCAGTAAATGAAATTTTTCTGTGGCATTTTCTTGCCATTTGGCTGTGAAAGTCTATAATTTGTCACAAAATGGAAAAATAAGATCTGTCTTAGTAATTTATCAACAAGAAGTCTGATGCAAACACAAGTCAGGAAGAGGCGCAGAGACAGGAGCTGGGTTGTATAACCCTAGATCAAGACATGGTTATGAGAAATTATATAACAGGGACCTGAGAATCCCCCAACCAGGACTAGTGGAATGTGGTATGTAATTCTTAAGGAGCACTTTAAGAAGAAATGTTAAGTAAAAATTAAGGATGGTGTGCTTGTTTTAAGAAGGAAGTGTAGTAGATTTCAGGACAAATTTTTAAGTGGCAATAGTAAAGGCATGGTCTATGCTGCAGGCAAAATAAATTTTCTAAACTAAATGACTCCTCTGAGTCAGCCAGGAGAAGTGTTTGTTTTGGGGGTGAAATATGTATTTCCTTCATTGTGCTTGTACAAGGATAGCTGAAGCCTGAGAGGAGGGCTCTAGGGATCTAGTTGTAATGGCTGGTAATATCACCTGCTCTTTATGGGATGAGGGGTGAAGCCTTGCAGAGATTTGCATTGCAGAGTAAGGGGTGAGGTCAGATAACCCTTCTTAGATGTGGCAGAGATATGTGAGTGGTACTTCATTTTGCAGAAATCAAGAAAACTTAGGGTTTCTTCTCTAGTCCCACACTTTAAAAACTGTTGTATTATTAAAAACTGTTGTATTATTACTAGTCTTCTCACTGTGGAAGATGTTAGGCTAAATATGTTAATTACAGGAAAAAGTGCCCTGCAGTCTTCTGGATTAAAGTGAAATGCATGTCAAACATTACAGTATTTTATGAGTCAATTTTAAAACAATATTTTCTTAAAAATTATTCGATGTACTTGACTCTCGTAAAAATAACAGAAGTAATAGAAGAGCACCACAGCACTTAGATAGGAAAAATAACAAAGATAACAAAAATTCAAGGGAATTTGAAGATGCTAGGCAGTCTGTTCTTGTAATACTGTGATTTATTCTTGCTCTTGCAGAACTGCCATAAAATAACATACAGACCATTTTCTTAATACGATTAAAAACCACATACATGGAAAGCAAAGCAAGAATGTCTTATACTTATGTTCCAGTTTTATAGGTCTTATGACCATAGGATGCACCCAGAAATCCATTCATGAATTTTATCCTTTCTTTTTCTAATGTTCTCTTTTCATCTGACAGCCATTGGGAAGCACAACTTCTCTGTACTAGTTCAGAAGGACAAGGTACTATGTTGGGAATTTGCCATCCATCAGGGATGGGGAACTTCACAAGGATGACCTGGAATTTTTTTATGTTCCTGCAAAGCACATTTAAGTGTCTTTCTGGGTAGGGAGCAGCAATACTTTGCGAGCATATGATTCTTGCTTGTGAATATGCTTGCAAGTTCCTGCTCACGTGAAATTCTCATCTGAAATTTGTTGCCTGTTTCATGGAGCTTAGGGCAAGATCTGTTCAACTCTGGATTTTTTTTCTCAGTATTCAGGTCTGAGTAGTCTTCCCCGCTTTGGCTAAGCGAAATACATTTTAGGAGGCAGCTGCCTATTGCCAAGAAGAGCCCGCATGCAAGAATATTTCCATCTGGGATGACTAACATGTGCCCAGTGTGCGTCCAGTCTCACATCTCACTCTGCAAACAAAATCCACTGATGAATTAATTCTCTTTTTGCTTCAAAGGGCAGTCAAAAGATGAAAGTAAAAAACTGGAAATATTTCAAAAAATTACATTATATGAAAAATAGGTCTTTCAGCCAGATTGCAAATCACAGATTTTCAAAAATGTGAAATGTCAAGCAGTCCTATTTGAAAAAGTATGTGTTCCCTTGCTTGTTGCATATTTTGCAAGTAATGGAAAGAACTTATTCAAAAAGGAAAGACAGTTTTTTAACTCCTACTTAGGATAATGCCAACAGTATTCAAGTTGCTTTGTCCAGGCTTATGCCAATATAAACACAAAGCATTTGTCTTTGTTCAGTTCATAGTTCCTGAGCAGCAGAAAGAGTAAAATTATTTTGAACAGTTGTAAATATAGAATTGATACAATGGTTTCTGGTGGTTCATAGTTGCAAATATGGAGTTTGCTTCTTGTGAAGACACTTGATTTAATTAAATGTGTCATATGCATGGCTGATCCTTCTGATGCACTGAAGGAATGTCAATGCTGATATACAACTCCATATAATAACCCACTGCCTTCTCATATATCAGTGACTTGGGCAATAAAATATAGAATTGTGATGCTAATTAAATTGCTAATTTAAAGCTATGTCTTTAATAAAAGGATTGTTTGTGCCTACCCAGAATTAAAACCAGAGCTGTCAGTCTAATTCAGTATAGCTGTCAATACTAAAAGCAGTACACAGAAGCTTCAACTTCTTAGCTAGTCTCAGAGGTGCAGGTCTGAGGAGGTGTAAATCCTCCACCCAAGAAGAATGCACAACATGCTGCCTGCTGTTTAACTGGTACTACATGTGTTAGCAGAGCAGAGGCCTATAATTACATAAATCCTCCCCCAAATTAGCTATTTAGTAAACCATTTGAGTAGTACCAGTGCTAACTCCCTAAAATTGGCAATATAAAAATGGCAAAATGGTATTCATCTCAAGAATTAAGACCCTACACCAATGCCACGTGAAGTCCTTTTGGATGTAATTATTTATTCTAGTGTTCTAGTTTGTCCTGAATGTGCCTGGTATGTTTTTATATGCTGTAAAAATAAATACTGTGGTTTAAACCCCTGGCAAGTCCAAGTAGGTAATAAACAGTCCAGCACTGTAGAAATTCAGGGTCTGATTTTCTGAGGTCATCTGTGCTTTCTGTGAATCCACTTTAGTACAGTGGTAAGTGTCCCCACCTGGCGTGTGGGAGACCCGGGTTCGATTCCCGCCAGGGAGACAGTGTTAAGAGTTGGACTTGATGATCCTTGTGGGTCCCTTCCAACTCAGAATATTCTGTGATTCTGTGGGCATTTCTTCTGCAGGTGCCAGGGAGTTAGCCATGTATTTACAGGGCTTTTCCCCCTGTGCCATTTATTGCAATTGCACAGTGGTTGTGGTGGCCAAGGGAAAGATCAGGCATAGAGCAGGCTCATTGGATCTGGTAGTTTGATAACTTTCAAAAATTAGTAGCTTACACCCAGATAAAATAAAACCAGATTTGGAGGGAGAGTTCATGCTCCTTTATTACAGCAACTTCTGCAGCTGGGAAAAGTGGGCAAGCTTTTAGACAGACAAGACCACTTCTGGTCTGGAACACAAGCAGGAGCGTTCAAGCTAAAACCAGAGAACAATTGCTCTGCTTTTACTTCATTGTATTAAACAAAGCACTGTTAGGACTGATTGGCCACATCTTAGAGCCTGGAGAATCATCTTCTTAGTTATGAAGAAAAGGTCCAACTATCTCAGTCTATATTAATCCCTCAAATGGCTCCATAGTAGACAACAATTGTTAACCTAAGCATTTAATGATAATTTCCACTGAGGATTTTTTTATTTACAGTAGACGGCAGAGTGGCTTTAGTGGGCTGGACATTAGACTGAAGCTCTGAAACCCACTCTCTCCTCTTCCCTCAGCTGCTACTGAGTGATTTACAGTGAGTGGGTCTATCTGTCAGCTTCTGTGTTGCAAATGGATGCAACTAAACTGGCATCCTTGCAAAGTCCTTTCAGATCTACAAAGGAGAAATGTTGCACAGTAGCTATCCACTTCTTCATTACTAGCTCTTTTTCATGTGGTTCCTTTCACAGGCATTGAAGTTCTGATAGTGTTACATCCTGTTCTCTTTTGAACAGGCTGTAACACTACTGGTGCTAGTAGTATCCATCTCTGCTAAACGTGACTAGAAGACTCCTGCTACTGTGATGTAAGGAGTTAAAAAGTTACTTCTCTAAACTTCCCCATGTCAGATATGCTCTTAAGCAGTGAAAGGCTACATGTGTTAGGAACTACAGAAGTGTCTTCATCTACCTGGACAATTACTGCAGCGGCAGATCCAATCTGAGTGGGCACATGTGGAAATAAATAACTATGTTGGTGCTCACAGATTCTCTGGTAAATATACAATAAATGCTATCTTTGTCACATGTAAAGAAAACACGGAAAAATGAATGCTAAGCATTTCTTATTATTCTGTAACGCATGGATGTGTGCAGTCAAGTGTACAAATGCATAACCATACTTAGGCACAATAGCAATGTATGTACATACTATGAACTTGTGTAAGTGTGCATACATTGGCATTAAATAGTGTGCAATACATACATATAAAAAAATATGGCAAATAAATATTCAGGTAGCAAACCCAACCAACATTGGATAGTCCAGAATGCAGGTTTCCTGGGCATCCTTAATTAGCCCTTTTGAATATGTATGATGACACAATTTTAATTACACGATACCATTTCGGGGGTTTTCCCTTAACAGATTCTTGCTTCAACTAGTCAATAGGGAAACAGTTTTTTAAGGTTTCTGATTTTTATCTTACTCCATTCAGTGCTCTGGCCTCAGATCTCATGTTAGTGCACATGATCCAAGTACACTGTTCACAGAACAAAACATTAGTCCTTTTCCAAGGTTTTGTTTCTCTGTTACTTCCACAACATCATCTTAATATGCCAGAAATCCTGATGAATGTATCTCTGCAGCACATTTCTGCAGGGTGAAAATGCTATTTTCTTTCCATTATTGCCATCATGCAAAAGTTCTTAAGCACAGGGGGAGAAAGGACAAAAAAGTCAGAATGACAACTTTCAGCAAAAGCTGAAAGGGAGTTGTGGGAGCCTTTGCATATGTAGAATTTCCCTAGCACTTTCTCCCCTCTAAGCTCAGGGCCAGTTGACTTCTGCTCTCAGCACTTCTGCATTTCAGGCCCCAGGTGTCTCTTGTTGAGCGCCCAGAAAATGAAGCCAACCACTGAAGAGGGAGGAAATTCCAGAATTATGTCATCATGCCTACACGTGGGGAGGGGAAAAGAGCTAATCATGCCCAGGCAATCCAAATTCTGGCATTTGCTAACATTTTAGCATTTGGCTCACAAGTCTGTCATTCTTTTAGCTGAGTTTCTCTGTGTATGTGTATACATTTCTCTGTATATAAATAAGGACATCTGAACTGTGTCTAAGCTTCTAAAAACTCTTGCACTGCCTTCTCAGTAAAAGTAATTTATTGACATGAGTGCTCTTGGAAAAAGGAAAGGCATGTGTTTTAATAACCTTTACTTTTTGTTCCCGCTGCAATTATACATAGAGAAATCTTGGGAAACTTCATTTTGATTTTTTCCAGAGGAGTAAGGAAGGGAAGAAAAGAAGATCCACCTTAATATGTGCCGATGTGTCAATACACCCCCTTGCTCCAGCTGTGCCTCTGCTTTGGAAGCAGGAATGGGCTATAGGCCGGCAAATAGTTTGATACCCAAAATCAAAGGGATGAAGGATGTCTAGGGGACAGGGATAAATTTGCTTTACTTCAATCTGAAAAACTGCTACTAAATCTGGAATTCCATATTTGCTACTTTGTCCCAATCCATTACAACTGAGGCATTAAAACGCATAAAATGAAGTCTTTAAAAACCCAAAGTTTTCAATTAAATATTGGTTTAGGTTTTGTTTGCTGCCTGCGAATTTTCTCAAGCCCTCTATCTTCTGAAACTTCCCTGAGCAAGCTGACAGGTTGGAAACAAGTTAAAAATGAAAGCTGAAATCCATATGTAAACAGCTGGCACCAAGAGCTGGTGCTTTGTGGAATGAAAACTTGTAATGCAAGACTCAAAACTCTTGTGGGTTTTGGCTTCATTAGTATCTGCCATAAGCGTGTCTGTGTGCATATATCAATACACCATTGCGATCCTATCTGTGCATGAATATGTATTTGAGGTTAGCGGAGTGTTCACTCCCTGCTGTATCGGTCAGCCCTCTCTCTTCTCACACTTCTCATCTGTTCTTTGAGACTGGGAGTGCCTCTCTCTTTCATACATCCCCACCTCCACTAGTGCTGCAGACTGATGGCAGAAGGACCTTTTTCTGCTCCTCCTATTTGTGTACAGCAGGAGAGCTCTTCTCACTGACTGCTGACTGCATCAGATGTTATCTGTCTTTCAGCCAGTGGACAGAGCAGTGTGTTTACCCTGTCGAATTGAGACGCATTGGGTTGCTCTCTAAAAGCTCTTCTATGTGGGGTACCTAGGGAAACGTCATGGTCAGGGGAGGCATCAAAGGGAGACATCACGCGTACTCTGCCTTTTTTCCACTTCAAATTTCATGGTGTGAAAAATCCCTGATAAAGGTGTAGCCATCAGTAGCAGTACTTTTAATTCTGGAAATGCCTCCCCATCCATACTGGATTCTTTTTCCTTCCCAGCCTATGGAACACATGGTTATCCCTTCTTCCTGGTGGCTGAGTTGAGTTTTCCCTTTTTCATTACAGTCGCTAGCAGTAGGGAGAGGAATGGCAGATCTTATGCCAAGATTTCTTCATTTTCCCAAGAGGGAAAAGCATATCTGTCCATACTGAGACACTTCTTTACAGCATGTGGCTAATCCATGCTCTCCGGCCAAGGTACCAGCTAGCAACATGTCCCCTGTGGGCTTCTGGGGGGAGAAGCCCATGAGTAGGCAACATGGTGGTGCCTATTACATTATTCAAAATTAAATACAGCTGCATGTTCCTGGTGGCTGAATACAACCTGTCAGCACCACTATGTCCCCAAGAAGCCAGAACTGATTGCAGCCAGCCTTTGCAGGAGAAGATGCCAGTAGCCAAGCAGTTGGAGAAGCATGACATGCTTCCCCCCTTCACTTCCAGGCTGTATTAGCATGGTAGGTTAGAGCAGGGAGTGTGTCTGGAGAAGCACTGTGTCACAAGGAACCGTGTGATGACAGGCAGGTTGCTCAGAAAACTCCAGAGGAACTGCAGTGTTTTTCCTGTGTTCTGTCATGCCATGGACTGACAGGGCACTGTGCTTGCTATGCCTTCCTGGTACATCAAGCTCCAAAATCACTCCAAAATAGTTCCTCCATAGCCCATGGATTTACTCATCCTAATTGTCAAATACTTTTAGGACTAGCTCTATTTCCAGTTCTTGTAGCTCATTGAATCTAGAATGCTAGATGTCTGTACCCTCTCAAAAGTGTAAATGGTTTGAGTGCCAGCGCTGGGCACAGGAGAATAGATCACATTGCTGTAGCTGGGAAAAAGTAATGAGGACTAGGTAGGCTTTGAGACATTTTGGTGCATCACTGTCTTTCCAGCTCTGCTTGTAGTATATTTTGGGCTGAGCAATCAGAACCCTTGTAACTTCAGACAAACATCAAGGAATGAATGGTTTGCCCTCCTGAATAAAATGAGAACATATGAGTGTGGGGAGAGAGGGGATGGCAGACATAGGCATTTGCATAGGTCAGGAAAGGTCATTAAAACATCTGGCAGTAGTAACTGACATGTGTCAAATTTTAGTGTTCATTAAATTCGTATTAATGCAAGAATGGTTCTTAAGCTGCAAATGCCACTTTGGGTTGCTGTGCTCCCCTAGTTGACGGTGATGACTTTTCAGAACTGTACTATGCTTGTTTCCTTGCTAGTGGCATCTGACCTGAGGTCAGATTTCTATTTAACCTCTTCCTGTAGGTCAAAAGACAAATTAATCTTGTGAGAATTGAATTGGAAATTAGGTGTCTGGATAGCAGGTGTCCCAACCGTGGAATAGCTGCCAGGCTGAAACATGATTGTATCTGTCCTTATGCCATCCAAGGAGTCATTTCTGAGGTCAGGGAGATATTCAGCTGACATCTGAGATGGGAAGTTGCTACAGGGAGCAGAAGTGGCAGGTGCCTTGTGCTAGTAGATTATCTTGCAGTCTGAGGGCAAATGTCTGAGAGTGTCACTCTGAGCATAAATGTAGGTTTTCCAGGTATTGTGTACTTTGCTTTACTTAGATTTACTACTCATTTATAATTGTTAAGAAGACATACAATTTCCAGGCCCCTTAAAGAAGAGAATCTCACAGACCATTTTCTTCCTTTTTTTTTTTATTTTAGAGGATGAAGATGATGAAGAGATGGTGGAGCCAAAAGTACAGGATGACTTGGAAATGGAAAATCAAGACCAGAAGCAGGAAGTGAAAGAAGGTACTTTCAAAAATGAATAGGATATTGCTAGATGTTTAAAGGACTGGCTTCTGCCAGTAGTTACTCCCACAGGTAGTTTCCATTTTTGAGAATACTGAAATTGAAGCAGTCACCAGTTTTATTTATTCAAAACCATGACTGGCATAAAAGCAGAGCAGTGTATCCCAGTGACCCAGCTGATAGCCCTGAGAAGCTTGTGAAAGGCACATGACTTCAGCCATTTAGAAGAAGTTACATGTCCTAATAATTTGGATCCCAGGACTGGTGCTGATTTTTCCTCTGTCTTAAATACCATACTTACATGCAAGATTTAAAATGTGAATGCCAAGCATTTCAGGAGCTCTATGACGTTGTTTGGTCTACAAAGGTACTTAGAGTCCCTAACTGTCTACCTGCTTGAGAGGAATAAACTTAAACCTATTAGTAGTCAAGAATATTCTAGCAGAAAACTGTTTCGCTGGACAAATATTGACTCTCAAAATCAAAAGGTTTTGTGGGAACTGCTACAAGGGAACCTGAAGCCAGGCAGTTCCAGCTCTTCTGTCCATTCCTCTGGACTGAGACACTCTCTAGGGTTACCAAAGACAAAAACGCAGGTTGCCTCTTGCTTCTGATGCAGACAAGAGGCACTGGCCGAAGTCATGCACATCAGCACTGGACATGGTAGATGTGCATGGTACCTCTTTTCCTTCTCTTGGACCTCTCCTAGCTTTCAAATTAGAAGAAGAATGTGAAATGTGGTCTTCTTCATGCAACAATTTACTAGAGTATTGGCCATTCTAGTGTGTCAATGCATTCAACAGTCAATGCTCACCCCTGTGTGGAGTGGAGAAAAGAGCTGAAATAGCAGCAACTCCAGGGTGAAAGGAAATGGGTTCCCAGCATTTCTGCCCTCTGTATTTCCTGGTCTGCTCAAAATTCTGTTTATCCTCTTGAAAGGTAAATTACTTCTTCAGGTAGGGCCTAAGTCCCTTCTTGCTCTGGGGATCATTATTAGGATGATTCTGTGAGCTTGGCTTTGCTTTTCACCAGATATTGTGAAATTTTTAGTACCTCCTCACTCGGGGAGAAATATGGAGTCATTTTTTTACAGAGAAGTCCATGAAATCTATAACTGTGAATACAACAGTGGATGTTTTTTTCTCATCCAGAGGAAACTGGTATCTTTTCATCAATGTCCAAAAAAGTCTGGATCTAGTATACAGTGCCCACATTTGTTATTCTCACACGCTGAAGTGAATTGCAGTGCCAGCAGTACTGTTTTGATTATAAATTGATCTATCTTTCCTCTTAAGAGCATCATAGAAATCACTCATGCCATAAATCCTGTGGTGTTTATTGCCCATTAGGTCACAGTAGAAGCACAGAGGGAGAAACTCACTCCGCCCACTCCTCATCCTTCTGTTTCTCCCACTGGCCCCAGCCACGGCTGCCATGGGCAGAGGAGAGCAGTGGGAGCAGTGGCGTCAGCAGGAACAGCAGTCAGACAAATATGCAAAGGCAGAACTGAGGATATGAGCAAGAAACTTCCAAAATTGTGGGGTCCAGCAGTCACTGGACCTAACACAGTGTCTCTCTTACTAATGAAAACATAAAGCCATAAAAACTGCTATCCCTGGACCTGGTGCATCAACACTGTCCTGAGTTGCTGAATGTCCTTCTAGTATTCAGTTTACATCTAATCCCACACCCATTTATTCCCACAGAAAAGTATCTCTAACACTTATACATGGGGAGAAAGCACAAACCCTTGCATGAAAACGAGAAAAAAAATCAAAATACAATCCTGAACTGATTTATTTTTCTTTTTTTGTGGGCTTTTCTCTTATGTATATATTTTGCTAACCAACCACCACTGCCAACATGTTTTATTTCTTTGCTATGTTTTAGTCAGGGACCAGTGCTCCCCCTCACTGCCTAGCAGACCCCCCCCCCAGGAGCAGTAGATCAGCTGAGCTGGTTTAGCACTGGTCTCAGACACATAAACTGCAGGCTGTAAAAGCAAGGCACAGCGTGTTTTAGCAGAACCAGCTTTGTGAGGTGCTAACCTTTGACTAGGTTCAGGGAAGAAAAAAACATGCCCATTACCTGATAGAAAGTGAACTTGACCTTCAGTATGTGTTGTGATGGATAAAACAGTGGCGTGCTGATGACAGGCATTAAATGCTGTGAATCAAATGTAACAGCCATCCCCAAACTGACATGGAATGGAATCCCATTTTTTGTATTTGGTGTCATTCTCTCCCTGTTGGCTTTAGCCCTCTTGCCTACAAAATCCCATTTTCCTCCCTGTTATAATCACCGTTCTCATGTTCTGAGCAACATTCAGAGTTTGAAGCCATCGTTTGTGTTTCATGGAAGTGATTAAAACCATGTTACAAGTCAAACAGGAGTTTAGAAGAACATTTCCTGTCGGTGCTGCACTCTGTGTGCCTACTCAGAATTAATAGCTTTTCTGCAAATTAGCACATAATGGGTTAAAAGCATGTTTATGTTGGCATTAAGTACTCTGGCTTCTTTTTCTCTGCAAGGCAAGACAATATTTTGCAAACTTTTTAAAGTATCTCTAATAGATATTATAGTGGCGCCATTCACACTGCCATATAGTAGTTAAGGCTGTGTCAGCACTTCCATTATGAATCCTGTTTTTCAGGGATTTATAACCCAGCCATAAAAATTTGCTCTGGGCTGAAATTTGGTTTCAGCTCAGGGAGCACATTTTTTAACAGATTAAAAAAAATCATCATGGCCTTTTTTGAGTTATAGAAGTGTAAGAAAAAATCCATGGGAGAGAGAAGTGCAGGGACAGAAAGGCAGGCAACCTTTTTCATTCATATAAATCAAAAATAGGTTAGAATAAAAAACAGAGCTTGAATCTAGTCTGTTCAGTCTCCCTCTCTCCAAGCCAATGGGACAGGAGTGCTCTATTTTTATAATGGTATTTCAAGAGGAAGTGTGATTCCCCCCCCCACCCCCCATGGCTTATAGGTAGTCCAATTTAATTCTACAGACATTTACAGCATGCCTAATTTCCTCATCTCCCCCTCTCACACCCCATACTTGCTGTGTGGGGTTTGGTGGGTTTATTCTGCAGTCACGGGTGTTTGCAGGGTGTGAACCTGTTTCTGGACATGTCTCAGCATCGCTGTAAGGCACATAGTGCACCTGCAATGGGGCAGCCTGTCCAGCACAACACCTCTTGCAGAACTTAAGTGCCATGGAGGTGCAAAGGGCAGAGAAACATCTTGAGCCTTCCCAAGTGGAGTGGGAGATGAAGAAATGACTTGCCAACCACTTGAAGCATATGAAGCCTTGGGTCCACCTTGTCTTTCTTCCAAGTGGCTTCCTGTTGTCACCCATGGCTCAGGTGCATGTTCTCACTGTTGGTTTTGGGAGAACTGAATGTGGCATATCTGATGGTGAACTGGGCTGGGCTCTGCCTGTTCCCACCCTCTCCTGACCGCATAAACAAGAGACTGGTCCCAAACTGTGGCATCAAGTGGGATGGGGCTTTCCACCACCAGAGAGCTCTGGAGCTCCACCTAAGGCGCAACTTTGTGTCAGCAGAAACCACATGAACAATGGAATGGGCTGAGTCTTAGAAGTGGGTCTCAACCTACATTTATCTGAAGCTGTGGGTATATCCACAGAAACTTGCATAAAAGGCTTTGATGGGGAGGCTGGGATCTGCAGCTCCAAAGTCCTGCTATGTGTGCCCTGCTCTTGCCCTGACCTTGCATATGGAACTTGGGTGTCCATGTAGCAGACTGTACTGGTGGAGATGGTTTAGCTCTCAACAGCTCAGGCATCAGTATCAGAAAAGCAGGAAGGTTGCAGTAAGGTTTTTCATAGCCCATAATGTCATGGTTTCACTGCAAGCAACACCAAGCGAGCTCAACCCATCCTTGCAGCCCAGGTCAGCGTGCTCAGGGATGGTGCTCAGCATGGCTCCTGGAGAAGAACAATCAGCAGAAACAACCCTACCTAGCACAGATCCAAATTTAAGGCTCTGCAACATGCTACTCCAGAATAAAAAAAATCCCTAAACGCAGCTTGAAATCTTCCTTTATATGTTCATCAGTTATACCTTGTAGGGGCTTGCCAACACAGCCAAGATATGGCACATAGCAAAGCAGGATATGGCATATATCAAGACTGACATGAAACTGTGAAGCACAAGAAAAACAAGAAGATCACAACCTATCAGCAGGCGAGGACTGGGAACTGCTGGGAGCCTCTTCACACACTGCAGTTCTTACCCTGTACCTTTTGGCTGTCCTCATTTGTCAGCACACCTAAGATTTACATGGATTTAAATAGATGCTGAAAGAAATAATGCAGCTCTTAAAGGGGTTTTACTAATCTCCTTCTGTCTCTTCTTGTACCTCTGGGTTCATATCAAGGCTGTTTCTGGCTTTACTGTATTTATTAATTCACCCTTTCTTTTGTTCACTTACTCCTTTTGGTCATTTTCTTCTTCTTCTTCTTCTTTTTCTTTCCCTTAATGGACATAATTTCTCATCAGGTTTTGAGAATCTCTGAGATTCCAGGATTCATAGTATATTAGAATTATTTAAATGTGGGGGGTTTGTTGGTTGTTTTTTGTAATGTCTTTTTGACTCCTTTGGGAGAAGACCCAGATCCTGGTATTTGAATATTTGTGCATTTGATCCCTCAGTATTATCCCAACTATTTATGTTATGTTTACTACAAATATGTTTCTGCTGGGTAAGAATGAGTCTGCAGTAACTTCATCTTCATTTCTAAAAACGTAAGAAAATATTTTAATATAATTTTTTTTCTCTTTTGTCCAAAGAAATTTATGGACAAAGAACCTGATGTGATGGTATTTCTGAAGATCATGTTAAATCACATGGAATAATAAAGTGTTTCTATTTTTTCTATTATAAATAAGTCTTGGATAAACTTGTTTTCACATCATGTTCTATTATTTTACATATTCTAGACCTTTCTGTTCAAGCACAACTGTATAATGTCTTTCATTACATATATACCTCACATTTTCTTTCCCTATGGTGTCCTCTGTGCATATATAACTGCACAGTGATATAATTTAAAATGTAAATTCCATTTTATTTTGTACAGTATTACACATTAGCATGAACACAGGGCTTATTTGATATATGTTGTTGACCTCATAAGCCCAGAGCCACCTGGACAGCATTCTGCTCGTGGGTGTGTGGTCCCATCAATGTGTCCCTGTGTTCATGGACAGAAGGGATGCCCAATGGTCCTGTGAGGCAGGACTCCATGGATCCTCCTGCTGTGAGCTGTGCAGGGCCACAGAGGGGTTCTGCTTCTCCAGATGGGATCAGAGCACAGGCACAACAGGTCATTGGGAAGCTATGGTGTAGAAACAAGAGCAAAGTGTGGACCTTCCTTTGCAGGAGCTTTCAATGCACTCCAGACAATAAGCACATAACTTTTAGCAGTGGTAAACTGGACATTGTGCTGGGCTTTGTTAGACACAGAAGGTTAGATGTGGTTGGTTTGGGCTTTATGCCAGGGAGAGCAGATACTTGAAGACAAATGCTGTATTCTTACAGGGAATTTCTGAAGATATTGTCACATCACATAAGTCTCTGTGACAAAACAAAACTAAAAATACTTTGATCAGATACTTACGTTTCTCAGAGTTTTTCCTGAAGAGAGCCTGTGTCTCTTGGAAGCTGAGATCAAAGTTACTGTAAGCTCCCAGATCAGAACAAAAACTGCAGAGAATTACACAAATTCTTTTTATTTTGTTGAAGGTAATAGACAGGGAGAAGGAACAAGGAGAAAATGGAAATGGCTCTCAAAGATAATGGTTAGAAAACTTTCATATTTGAAAGAACCAACTTGTCTGTTTTGGGGGTTTTTTGCTTATACTTCATGTATTTACAGTAGTTACAGAAATGTTTTACACTGGAAAAAGTAATGATGTTAACATTCTTGTAAGAAGGGATTGCCTCAAATAAAACTTCAGAGGTAACCGAATGAAAGAAGAAAATAAGGTTAAAATATGAAGCTTAATATTGCCAGGGGGTATCTGGTGTGTCAGTCAGATGAATGAGGTAAACTGATTTATGCCCTACAAACTTTAGCCAAGGTGTTCCTGATGGTTTAATAGACTGCTGGCCTCCCACAGATCATTGCTAACTGCATGGGAGATTTTGCTGCAGTAGAACTACAATTATATGTGTCTCCAGTACTTGTGAGCACTCCAAAATTCCCAAGCTGTTTATGTTTTGCCTTTTCCCTTTCTATTGATTCTTTGGTTGTGTTTTCTTTGCAGTTACAGTTGGCAAATGGCTGAGTAATAAATTTGTATTTCCAAGCTGTAGAGAGAATTTGATTTAGCAAATAATTTTTACCATTTGGAGCAGTTTAAAATGAGTTTTCCAGTTGCCTTTGCAGTTATTTCCCCCCTTTTTATGCCATTTTGCTGCATTATCATGCTTGTTGTCTTTGATTTTCAGAAAGCAATGCTTTAATGGTGACGATGGGATATTGCCTCATTACAGGCTTCCTTGCCAGATGAGTTGCCTTAGTGCCAATTACTTTTCAGCAGTGGATGCTGCAATAGGTCAACCTGTACTTTTTGCTAGTTATTCTTTTCTTTTCACATGCTTTGCTTCTGTGTAAAGCACTCAGAGGCAAATGGTGTTCCTGCCTTGATAATTGTGGCTCTGCTACTCGGGGCGACCATGCAGGGTGGCATAGAAGTTCTCTGGATGTGTGAAGCTCCACAGGGACCACTAACCTGCCGGTAGGAGACATAGGACCAAGGCTGTAGGAGACCATCAAAGGCTAAAGCTTGTGAATTCTTAGCTGCTCTGTCTCCTGAGGGCCAAATTGCTCCTCCACCTTTTACATTTCTCCTCCCCTCTATATTTAGTTCAAGTGTAGTGCAGACATTTTGTCTTTTAGAGCTAACACTTTGACCACTTGAGGCAAACCTAAGCATGGTGATAGCAGCCTCTGCCATCCACAGCAATTTTGAAAGCAGGTACACGGAAAACTGGGGGAGCTGAGTACTGCAGTAATGGTGACCCAGCCTGCTCTTGTGCCCTGTGCCCTGTTGTTGTAGCCCTGGGAGCCGGTGGTGGCATTGTATTTGGACACCGGAGCTCATGAATCTAGTGTGAAGCACAGGAAAATCAGAAAGGAAGCTGTGTGGCATGGCACCGCAACTAGAAAATGATTTTTAGCTGCATCTTTAAATTGTGTCACTGTTTAATTAAACATTGAGATATGTGTGACAGGGCTGGGAGTTAAACTTTTATGTAGAGTGGGTGTACTCTGAGCTGCAGAACTCTCTTTTTTGGCTGCTGGTGTTTTAACCCAGTATGGCTTAGGGAGACTGCAAGGTTGTTTTCACAAGTGAACACCTCAAATCTGCAGTGTGAGGCCAAATGCAGGAAACCTTTGATTGCCAGTTAAACTCTGAGTCTCTGTAATTTTGCAATAAATCTGTTTATGATATGTTGTTCGTGTTCCTAATTGGAAATTTGGAACAAAATTCTCTGATGGGATAATTTTTGTGATGTCAAAAGAGTTTTTCATGCTGGGGATTTAAGCTAGTTGCAAGGTTGGTTTGGTGTAACTGTGAAGATACTAATGACATTTTTTGAAATACAATTAATTCTGAAATATAACCAAAATGATGATTTCTAAGCACATGTGGGCAAAGGCATAATTGATATGCAATATTGACACAATATCAATATGACCCTGCTAGTGTAATTGAGAACAGAATTTAGCACCGTAGCAATAGCAGCATCCCAATTTGCTTTCCCCCTGATGCTCTCATTTGAATTGTAATTTGCCAACAGTCATTGCACTGGTGCATCCTACAAAGTTATCATTTTTCAGATGAAGGACCATACTGGAAATCTTGGTTTGGAAGCGAAGGTGGTTTGGAAGCATCTCTGTGTATGTGTAAAGAAACGACTTCATCTTCTGGGGGATAGGCTATCCTGACTGGTGCCCAAGACAGCACCAACCCCTCCAAGGGCAGCTTTGCCCTGGCTCAGTAGAACGGATTGCTCTGGGTCTTAGAATTCCTCTGCAAAAAATAACACTACCTTAAAGAAACTGGTGTCTGTCTTGTTGCTTTCAATTTTGCTGCCTCATAGAATATCTTTGGTTATTTACTTAATTGCTTCTCAAAAGATCTGAAGCAAAGGCAGAGTTTATCAGTGACACCAAGTAAAAACTGGAAGAAGTGAACAGAGAGATTATGTGAACCCTTTTAGTACAAAGAACTGTAGTAAGTTAAGAAGATTATTTTATTTTCGGCTTCACTGACAGGTCCCCTGTTACATAAATGTTCTGCTTTTTCCAGTTAGGTATTCCCTAAACTTCAGTCACAGCCATTTCCTCAAATAGGAACACTGAGTTTATTTAATTTGGGGAGTTTAAGTATTTTCCTTTCAGAATAATAAATATATAAGATATAGGATCTCTTCTATGTAAATGCTACATTCTGGGAATATACAGGAGTATGTTTAGATATATTAAAAACTTCTTAGTCATGATTTTAGGAGTAAAGCTTTGATTTTTCTCCTGACATTGCTAGAGCAAGCTTTCATGTCAAAAGAAACCCATTGAAGATGTTGATTCATTGGGAAAGGGGTTAAATGTCATACTCTTAACTACATCTTCTCATTTTCCAAGCTCCTCCTAGAGAACTGACAGAAGAAGAAAAACAACAAGTTCTCCATTCAGAAGAATTCCTAATATTTTTTGACCGGACAATACGAGTAATCGAGCGAGCTTTGGCTGAAGATTCAGACATCTTCTTTGACTATAGTGGCAGAGACGTAGAAGACAAAGATGGGTCAGTTTGGGTTTGGGGTTTTTTTGGTAAAATAAGGTGTGTAAAGATAATTTCAAAGACAGAAAGCCCTAATTTTAAATAGAATTTAACATTTTTAAAGTTAAGAAAAGGTTAAAATTTCTCCATGTAAGCTCAAGGCACTTTTCTGAAATTATATTGTAAACCAGCTTTGTGCGTTATTGATCAGGGGAGGGGAGGGTGTTGTTTGGGTTTTATTTGTTTGTTTTTATTTTACATGTTACTCAGGTTTGTTATTATTATGGTTTAATTTTTTCTTTCATTTTTGGGATGAAATTTCAAATTCTGAACAAAAACCTGAAATAGATAAATGTATATTTATACACGTATATGTAAGTACATACATTCCAGTGGGGTGCTTATGATATCTTTACAGATTCAAGCTAGTGTTGTTTATATTCTACTACTGTCTCAGGTCTGTAATGGAATCCACTGTACTATATATTAGGGAAATGAAAATTATGATCTCTCAAAGTGTTTGCAATATAAACAGCCAGGATGAGAAGTGACAGGTTTTGAATTCAGCAATTGATAAGGGAGCAAAAGCAGTAAAACTTGTTTGGAAGAGAGGAAGTATTTAGATTTCAACAGCTATGTATCTTTGGAAGCCTCTTGGCAAATCAGTAGCTGTGGGGCACTGAAGTTACTAGAGGTTACTCTAGAGCATCATTCCTATGGACTGGCTAAATGCATCAGTGTGGCAGTGTTGGACCAGCTCTATGCTTCAACCTGTCCTTATAGTGTCAAACACCATCTGCTGTCTCCATCACTGGGAGGAGGTGCTGCACACGCAAGATTGTCAAAGGAGTCAAAATGAGATTTGGTTATAGCTTGGAAGGTGAAGGTTCAGAAAAAGAGGAGCTAATTACTAGGGCCAGGTTTATCCTGAGAGCCAAAGGGGGCAGAGATGACCCAGGATGACCAAAAAGAGTCAGGAAGGCAGTGAGAAATTAAGAAGTGTGCTTTTGTGAAACAGATGTAAAATTTGTTCCTTGGTGCAGATTAATTTTCAGCAAAACAGTCAGTGAGAGCAGTTAAATCAAGGTGGCAGACTTCCCCAGGTGTGCAGACATCTAAATAGTCAGAAACTTCTGCATTGCTTCTCACAGCATTTGAACTCTGGTACTTCAAAATTTATCACTTTGTTTGAATTCACACAGAGATGTTCAAGCAGGAGCCAATCTTTCCTTTAACCGTCAATTTTATGATGAGCACTGGTCAAAGCATCGTGTTGTCACCTGTATGGATTGGTCTCTTCAGGTAAGATGTGAAGCTGGGAGACATGATTTCATATCACTTCCACTTCTCCCTAAAAAACTTATGGGCAGCCTCAATTTGCTCTTTCTCAGGCAGAGTAGGGTGTTAATTTTTAGCTAATGGCCAAGCATGGTTCTCTGTAAAGAAGAGTAATGGACAATAATGAAGCTGTCATTTTTTTGTGTATTTACTTTGTCTTCAAAACCAGGATATTGTATTAAAACCCTAAGTTAACAAACCTACTAAGATAGTCTTTACTTTTTCTCCACTCTCTACTCCTTCAGCATATAGAAATTTTGGGGGGACAAAAGATTTAAAATGAAACAAATTAAAATTAAATTACTAAACATGTAGCAATTGATTTAATAAATTATTTATATTGTTTATAAATTTATTTTTATAATTTATATATTACATGGTAATATATAAAATATAGTAATATATAGTAATATATAAAATAGGGGGGGAAAGAATAATGAGAAACAAAATTGATTCTTCCAATAAACTATTATATATCTAATATACTAAAACAAAAGTGGTAGTAGCACCAAGCCTGTCTGAGTTCAAGAAGTGTTAAGACAATACTCTCAGACACAAAGTAGAACTTTTGGGGTGTCATGTGCAGGGCCAGGAACAGGACTCTATGATCCCAATGGATCCCTTCCAACTTAGCATATTCTATGATTCTAAAAATGTGAAAATATCTGAACAACTTGAAAAGATTGAAAAGATGTCTCAAAAAATGCTAGGTTCTCTCTTCAAGCAGTGGAAGAGAAGGCTGCAGCTGCCCAAGGAGGATACTAAAGCAGCATACCTGGAATGTACCCAGTTTCTATGCACCACAAAGCATTGTNAAGTTAACAAACCTACTAAGATAGTCTTTACTTTTTCTCCACTCTCTACTCCTTCAGCATATAGAAATTTTGGGGGGACAAAAGATTTAAAATGAAACAAATTAAAATTAAATTACTAAACATGTAGCAATTGATTTAATAAATTATTTATAT
>WEKX01024763.1:447723-477403 GCA_013390025.1 Pitta sordida
GATGTGCTCTCGGTCTCCTTACGGGTGTTAGATGGTGAGTTGGACTAGATGATCCTTGTGGGTCCCTTCCAACTCATAACATTCTGTGATTCTGTGATTGTCACTGCAAAATAAAACTGGTAATAAAGCTCCTTAAGCTTTCCAAAACCAACACGGTCACATCAGCAAAGTACAGAAGCCATGTTAATTAGTTATTCTGTTGGAGAGCTAGGATTAGCTCACACACACACACACACACACCATCATCACAGGTCCTGTTAAATTAATTCGGTTCCAGTTTCACTTCAACTCCCCTCATTCTCTCTGTTTCATCCCTGTTAGCCCATTCCTATGTTCCAGCCTAGATTAAGGCATCTGGTTTCCCTGTGGAGAGACCCAAGGAGAGTCTGCTCCAAAGTCTGCAATACAGATATAATAAAACTGCTTCAAGAGGACATAGTGTTCAAAAATATGAGCAAAAGCCAGTCTGCCTAGCTGGCCACAAACCCAGTCTCAGGTGTGCCCCTGGGTCTTCAGAGTCTTGGTGGAGCCTGGTGTGGGTAGCAAACGTTCTAGAGATGTAGCTCAGCCCACTGTCAAGAACAAGCTTGGCCTAATCTTAGAAGTAGCTGCTGTTTCTGTACTATGATAAGATGTGTATGTGGACACAGCAAGTACTCAAGATCAAATACATAAGTGGAGTGTGAGGGCTGGAGAGATGCAGTGGATAAGGAGCACAGTGACTCACATCCATCCTCCTCTCCTTCCCCTGGAAATGGCAGCAGAGCTGCTTCTATCCCTCTGGGTACTTCTCAGGTAAGGTGGCAGCTCACTGCACAAAGGACATGGCAGGCAACAGGGAGGATAGGAGTCAGAGGATTCCAGCAAGCATGGCTGGTAGGCCGAGCAGGTCTAGGTGGTGCACAACAGCCAGCTGCAGAGAGGCTTCTTGTAATACCCAGCTTGCATCCTGTGTGCAAAATTATTTATACCTTTGCTTTCATAAAAAATATCAGCCTAACAACAGGTATGCACTATTGTGATGTGGGTGGCCTTTAAGCACATATGGATTTCCACAGAAATCAAATATAAGCCTGAGGAAACACTTATCTTAGGTTGTTCACTTGTTCAGGGGCTGGAAATTACATGGAATTCTTATCTGATACTTTCCTAACAAGCAGCTCTTACTGTATTCCCAGGGCAGCAAGAAAAAAAGCCGCCTCAGAAGAGCACTGCCAAATGTAATTGCTCAGCCCCTGGGGCTTGAAAGCATGTTCTGCTTCCCACCTCTTTGTTCCAGGGTGGCCCCTCCTGCCTTGCCCTTTTTGTTAACTCCTCACATTCAGCTCCATAGCATTCCAGTGGGGGCTCCTCTGTGCTGGGGGGCTTCTGCATGCTGCCCTCCAGTAGGTTGGGAGTATGAAATTGCTTCCTCTCTTGCCTGCTTTGAGTTGTATCCATGGGACAGGAACTGGAGCCGGACAAAGGTATTTCACCTAACCACTAGCTCCGCTTCTCACACAGGCTCCAAGACATGACAGTGTCCAGTGTGCCAAAGGAAAACTCAAATAATTCTGGGAACTGCAGAACACATTGCTCAATTTTCTGTGATAAAACTATTTCTGTGAAACAGCCTGGAGGCGAATCGAAGCTTAATCAAACAAAAGACATTGATGCATTGATTAAACAAGTATGCTGTTCCCATACTCATGTTAAATATGGTCTCAAACATGTGGAATCATTCATACCAGTAAAACTAACCCACTAGCCCCTTGATTCCTTCACAGAGCAACAGGAAAATGGCTTAGATGCTTCATCAGGGATCTTAGGGGAAGGTCCAACAGACTAAGAGTAAACACAAAGAAAGAGCAGGGTCACCTTGCTCTGTCCATGGGAGCTAACTTAGCTCATCTAAAGCCAAGAAAACCATAGTCTTAGGAATAGTGACATCTCTCAGGCAACAGTACTGAATGCTGATTCACACAGCACCATTTCCATGTTGTTTTCAGTTGCAGTCACAGGGCATCTGGGCACCTGGTGAGGACTGAAATTCTGTAAGTTCAAGTATATTGAGTAGATCCCTGGAGTGTGCAGTGCCAGAGAGGATTTAGGGTGCTGCATTTAGCTCTGTTTTATTAAGAGCTAGGTATGGCATCTGTGTAACATTTAAACTGTATTTCCAGTTAAATACATAAAGTGCACATTCTACATATAGACCAGCAAGATTTGAGTCAATGTTTATTTATGGCCAGACATGCTGCTAACCATGCTTGCTAAACTTCCCAGGAGCATGAACTAACCCCAGGTGCCTCAAAATTAGTACTTTAGACCTGCTTACACACTCTAGCTGGCTGCAGCCATGCTGGTGGAAGGCCTTGTTGCTTCTGCCTGGCAGGGTGTCTGCGGCTTCATGACTGTGGGGTCAGCTGCTAACGTTGATGGTACCTAATCTGTTCAGCCAAAACATGACGCCCTGTCAAGACCCTACTGCACATACTGTTTACTTGGACATGGGCCAGTGTAGGATGAAAAGGTTCAAAGAAGCAGCTTGTTAGTGGTTGTAATCTCTGTTGTGGGTGAGAGAGAGAAAAGAGGGGCGAGATGGATGAGAAGAGTGGAGAGCAGGCTGGTACAGGTGTGTCCAGAGAAATGGTGTCTCAGGTGTGGGATTCATTCACCTTCAGATACCCCTCTATTCTTGAGGAGGAAGAAGAGGCAATTGGTCTGCTGCATCCTCTAAATCCCATGCAAGTGAATTGGATGCCAAATTGCCCTTATAAGCTGTGCCAGCAGCCAGAGTCTACTGGCATGTAGGTCCAACCCAATCAGAACTGCCTCAAAATGAGAAAGAGGAGGATATGGTGGCCTCCTGTCATTGTTTGTTCTTCTACACATGGGTCCAGGCTCATTTGGGATGATGAAATTGAATAGAAAAATCATCAGCTCTCTAATGCGTTATCAATGGAAGTGTACAGAATGTGGATGGCAAAAGGTACAGCTTACTTCTTCCAAATGGATTTTGAGAGCAGAGAGGTTCAAACCCAATAATAATGATAAAAGGGGTAGCGGTTTGTTGGTTTGGGGTTTCTTTTATTGTAAAATGCCTTTGGACCAAATTCACAGCTCCCAGTTTGCAGAGTTTTTTTGTCCCACTTCCTTTGCATCTGCCGGTTTTACTGTTCTCCTGTAAAATGGTGCATAGTATGGCAGGAATTTACCTGGGAAAAACAAAAAGTGACAATAATTTGCAGATATTATTCATAAAATTGGAGGAAAAGCATTTCTATTTTACAAAAGGAGAATGTGTCTCTTGCAGAACTTGAACTACTGACTCCTTGGTCTGCAGAAGCCACATGCTTTTCTCTGGACATGCCATAAGGTCCACTGCCTTATTTTGACTATTTAGAGGAAAGGACAGAGATTACCAGAGGTGCCTAGTGCCAAATATGTGAGAGTGGAGAACTGGGAATTATTGTACAGACAGAAAGTAATTGATATTTTATGGACAAATTGTTACTTCTTATGGTGTTTTGAAATGATGCAAGGTCATCAACAGAATGTGAAGATCTGATTTTTCATATATGATATCATGTGTCTTTATATATATAAATGAAGCAAATATGTATATGTGTTGCTTATCTACTTCTACACAACAGTGAATAATGGATGTACAAGAAAATATGGATTTGATTTCAGAGTGCTCATTGCGTCAATCTTACTGAGTCAGTGGAATTCAAGGTCACCCTGTGCTTTACAAGATGACCTCAGCATCTTGCAAAATTGAGCTTCTGTGAAGAAAATGGTTTGTTTGCCATTTGAATCATCAAGAAAAGCTTTTGAGTTGTTTTTATTATCAAAATCAATTAAAACACTAGTTTGTCCTTGAAGAGTTGGTTAAGCGAATACAATAAAATTACTCAAGATTTCAGATTTTTCTTCTTCCTTCCTTTGCATTCCCTTTATAAAAAATCTTCACATTGTCTTTTCTCAAAATTATGTACTTGCAGAAAATAACATTGCCTTTGTGATATGTGAGAATTACTGACAGAGGGCAATTATCAGGGGCTTAAAGGATGTTAGGGATGAGTAAAATATAAACCAAAATGAAGCAGAGTAATATGATTGAACTAACATGTATTATAATTAAAAACAGCTATTGCACATTTAGTGTAGATTATGTAGACAGCATAGGTTTTTCATCATCCATCTTATTTCATTTGCGTTTTCTTTTCCTTTCTAGTACCCTGAGTTGATGGTTGCATCTTATAACAATAATGAAGATGCTCCACATGAGCCTGATGGGGTAGCCTTGGTATGGAACATGAAGTTCAAGAAAACCACACCAGAGTATGTGTTTCATTGTCAGGTAAGACTGAGGAAGCCATTAATTTAATGCCAGACAAAACACAGTTTACTACATGATGCATCTTTCCACTGCTCATATGAAGAGGTTGAGGGTAAAAATAGACATTTTTTGCGAAAACTACAAGTGTCAGTCCAGTGTTTTCTGAAACAAAAGCCTGTCAGGGCTGCATGTCATTCTTTGTCTATTTAAAACAGTCTCAGGAGATTTAGTTTATAAAGCCCTTGTACTTATGAAGTAACTGTGGTGTACCACTTCCTCATCCAGGCAGCAACACATGCTTTCCCACCCACGTTAACTTCCTCGCATCCTCTGCACTCAAGCTGCCTACCCGTGCCTGGTTCTGTTCAGTATCATGTTTTCCTTTTAAAATTGGGAAGCACACTTTGCATTTTTGGAAATGTGTCTGACTTACAGCTTGATGAAAACTGTCTCAATTACAAGAACTCCACCAGTTCCTGTTTGGTTGGCAAAACAATGCTTCACTTCGCTCAGTTCTACTTTACGATTATGCTGGTTTAGAAATTTATGGATAATTCAAAAGTTATTGGGGGTTTTATTTCTGTATGTCTGATTACTGCTCTTCTGCCACTGCTTTTGTGTGTGAAATGGCACAGTGTCATATCGACCGGAGTGGTCAGCTCATTGGCTCTATCTCCATCAAACTGTCCAAACCATGGAACAGGGCTTGGGCCAAATTTCCAACCTCTTCATTAATATCCTTTTGTGGTAATTAAATACAGGACAGTGGTATTCAAAAAGCCATATGGAAAAGTTTCAGCAAGTAAAACTTAACAATCAGAGATTAGTAAAATGCAGATAATTCTGTGGTAAAAATTGCTTCTCTTGGAAGGATATGTATTACCTGGCTAATTGTGTAAGCTAAGTGTCATTTTACATTCGAGGACCAAACATCTTTTTGAACTAAGTTTATGTTTGGACTTGGGTACATTATCAGATGTAACATAGTGGGAGGGAGTTGCTGGAATTGAAGTTGCTGCTTCAACCTGATTAAGTAACCTTTAATTCTGGGCATATTTTTCTAATTTGCTGTACTGAAAAACAACTTCGCAAGGAGGCTTGGCCTGCACAGCAGATATGCCATACAGATTTATATACATTATATATATATATATATGTGTGTGTTTATTACCTTTGAAACAAAAACTTGTATTTTTCTGGATATCATATTCGGCAGCCAATGTGTTCTTTCAGACTGTTTAAGATCTTAGCTCAGATCCCATGCTCAGATTCTTCTATTATGTAGATGCAGCTTAATGTTTTGAATAAAATATTCAAGAGAAGAGATGACCCATTGCATTTCCAGGAAGAATAATCCTTAAACTAGATTGATTTTTCATGATAATAACTAGATTCAGCGTAGGCCTTCTGGGTACACAAAGGAAGATTGACTACAGACATAACAATGTTCCATTAATTCAAAGTTTTACCTAGATTTTGAAATAGGTACACTTCGACAGGGGAAGTATGACTCACTGCATTGAAAGCAATGAGACAGGCTATACTCTCCATTAAAAAAACATCCACAGGACAAAGTGGTGAGCAGGGACTGGCCACGGTTGAGCTTCTGTCTAATCGTCCCATTAAGTTGGATGTGCCCCCTTTTAGTACTGGAACTTTAAAACCTGTGAACTGAGAGACACATATGGGACTGTGCTTGCACATGTATCCTGGATTCATCACTCTTAGCAAAATGAAATCAGTTCTGCCTATGAGAAATATTTATTTTCTTGGTCAAACTGTCCACAGATAATTTACACTGTAAGTCCATTATGAGTTGAAACTTTGATGAATGACCATTATTACTTTAGACGTGGAATATCTTCTGTGTGTCTTCAGACTGGACAAGGATACCCACATATGATCTAATGGGGAAACAAAAAGCATGCAACTTGGTCTCTTGAATACAGGTTTTATTCTAACTGACTCAGATGGAAAATAAGAAAAAAATAGTATCTTAGCTCAAAGTCTGGATTTCAGTTCTGTAGATCATCATGTTACTCTGTTCATGGAAACCAACTGTATTATTAGTCAGCCCCATATTACCACTTTGCTAGAGAAACATTCCCTTTTTCAGTCCTGATTCGGTCATTTCTCTAGGTTTTCTGAGAGAGAGGCCCAATTTTTATTCCACAGTACATGATCTTATAACAGTTCAGCCCAACAGGTGGAAATGAACCATCACCTTATCATTATAGCTAGGTTGCCCAGATATGATGAATGCAGTACTTGGAGTGTATTTTCCCAATATGCCTCTATTTTCCTTTCCAAAGACTTTCTATGTAAAAAAACCAAAATGTTTCACTAAATCCCACATGATGCTGACTAATATACCTGTTGCCTTCTGATTTTTGGGCTCACGGAACAAGACACAACCAAGTAGAAACTCATTTTAGGTGTGTCTGTCAAGGAACTCTTGCAAGCCACTTCTGAGAAGCCTGATCAATAAACAGGTTTATGAAGCCATTTCTGAGGAAATTCTAAGAAATTTCACTTCAGAAGTTCTGATAACGCCAATAGAGATAGATATTTCAAACATCTCTGGACAGCTAAGAAGCAGGTAGAACTTCAGATACCTCTTGTGTACCTTTGATAAATTCTTGAAGCTAGGAATCTCTGTGTTTTTCTGTCTTCCCTGGTGTATTATACAGGTTTAAGTGAGATGTTTATCATGGAATTTCTTCATTTTCTTTACCTCTTTCTGTGACTTTTTATAACCTGTATTCTGTAAATTTTTACCCAGTTTAAAGTCATATTAGGTTATTGGCTCATTAATACAATTTAAGTGGTAGTAAATTTCATAGCTCTACAATATGTTGTGCTACAAATACTGGGTTCAACTTTAGTCAATGGTAAAATACTTGGATAAAGGAAAAATTACTATCATCCAAGTGGATATACATATTTACTTATTAATTCATGCGAGCTGCCATGTGATGTATCAGATCCTTTCTAGATAAAACAGTCCTGCTAGCTTCTACTCTCACCTCCTATAGAATACTTATTTTTTTTCCTTCTACATGTTTTATTTTTGCCCTTCCTTGGATCTTGTATTTCTGCTTTGTGTGCTGAGGGTATTTTAGCTGGGACTCCTGGATTTTTTCCCCTATAGGTCATCATATATCTTTTTACCACAAGATTAGAAATAGGAAAACAAGAAAAAGTGAGGGCTTGGGCAATTTGTTAATTTGTTTTCCTATGCAAGCAAAAAAACCTGTCTCAGAAGCAAAATCAGAGTGGCAGAGTGATACCATTCGCCAAAGGAATGAACTCTCAGTGCTTTCCTTAGATAGTGAGGAATAAATCGAGCATGCAGTTAGTACTCCAGAGTGTAGACTGGGAATATCTTTGTAAGGAAAAGTCAGGGATGTCATCTTCCCCCATGTTGAAGTATCACAAATTATTGGTGTAATCCAATGCATTTCAAAGGCAAAACACAAGCTTTTCAGAAGCATTTTATGAGACTCTGCAGATGAGTCATCCCTAGTTGGGTTGGTTTGGCAGTATCCAGAGAGGGAATGAATTCCAGCAACAACATGAAAATCACATTGACTCTTGCTCGGTTTGGTTGGGAGAATTTTAAACAGTGGCTCATACTGCTTCTCTCAGCTACTGTTGGTCTGCATTTAGGTAGGGGTGACAAAAAGAAAAATAATATGGAACGGTTATTGATGGTATGACTCAACATGAGCTCAATCCTGTATTGATTTATGCACTCCACAGGGGTCACCTTGTATGTGAACATTCCCATATTATTGATTGATAGGGTAGTGCCACCCAGATTTCCCAGTAATACTCTCTTTTTCAGAAAACGCTCATATGTCTGTAAAGTGTGTTTTCACTGAACATACAAATAAAAATCTACCTTACCCATTAGTTATGAAGATTATTGGTACTACTCATCATCTTTGCCCATGATGGTGTTTCCATTTCACAGTGATCTGATCTAAGTTTTCTAAGCCAAAGTGACCTGGAGAAGTATCTGAAAGTTTGCGCCAACATATCTGTTTGAGTGAGGCAAATGAAAAGTCAGAGTTTGCAATAAATTGTCTAGTTGAAGTCTGAGCTATTATACCCTTTCTTTCAACAGGGCCTGTTAGCGTGGGTACAGCACTGGTCTCTTATCAGGTCTCATAGCTTTTGGGTTTGAGCTGATGTACAGAGGCAGAAGTCATGAGGAAAAGAAATACATAATGAGTGTCCCTAAGGGATTTTAGGGTATTATAAGCCATTTCCCTTCTTCTGGAACTAAAGAGGATTTATTAAAGTTGGTTGAGATATCTGGATCTCAGTTTCAAACATGCATCATTTCAGGAGAGGAGGGGTCTTCTTTAATAAATCCTTATGACAACAGAAACAAAAAAAATTAATAAATTGACTATATTTTGATTTATTATGTCTTATTTCCTAATCTACTGATTTCCTCTTTCTCAGCTACGTCTTTTCCGAATGTCTCAAAAGGGCAGTGAGAAGTACAAATCTGACTTAGAAGAAACCTCATTCAGTATATTTTTAAAGAAGGAGTGCACATGTGAAATGACTTTTATTTGAGGAAGCAGTAACCATTTAAGAGTTCTTTCAAGGAGTCAGATCAGCTTTTAGCATAATCACAAAAATATTTCAGCAGTATATCACTTTTAATAGCTGCAGCTATTTCTGTCCTTATCCTAAAATGCCATGCAATCAGATTTACTTGGTTGGTTTCATCTCTTTACTAAACTGTCAGGTTTTTTGTGGGGTATGGTACTTGTGTTTTCTATTTTAATTTCAAGAAAAGCTGTCCATGCTTGGAAAATATTGGTGGATTGGGTACAGGAATCAGCCACTCAGCCGCACCACAAAATGTTTCATTCTCCCCTAGCCTTTTTTGTAGTGGCTTCTATACACTGCCATTAAGTTATGTGCTTGACCACTCTTCATTGCTTATCCTGGTGTGGTCTTTCCCTTTTCAACTAACTGGATGGAGTCATAAATGCATGTCTTAGAATTAGATGCATTGAGGTAAGTGAAAGGTTGTATTTAGTGGCTGATATTGGCCAGAGTTGCCTTATTTTTTCCTAATTTGGTTCCTTTGTTGTTTTCTGCTCTTTCAAAATCAACATGAATTCCTTCAGATGTGCTTTTTGCTCCAGCAGCCTGCCTTCTAAAGACCCTGAGTGCCCAAATCCCTGAGACTTGTGTGTGGAAACAGGCTGAGGTAACAGGCATGAATGACTAATATCCTCCTTTTCCTCTTGTCCTTGAGTTTCCTTCTCTCTAGGAGCCAGACTAAACCTCAGTCTCTTCAGAACCTTTAAGGAAAAGAAGTGCATACTACAAGGAGTTTTATTGTCCAGGAAGTATGGCTGGAATATTTCAAAAATAAAGACATTTTTTGCTGATAATTACCATGGTGCTTTTCCACAAAAACTTCCTCACCTTGTGGCTGCTATCTAAGTTTCAAGCAAGGAGTCAGCTCTTCAGAGACCTAAAAGAAGTGACAGACCCTAGACCCTAGACTTCCTCTAAGCTTCACAGAATTTCCTAAGTAAAATTGTTCCAAAGAACCAGCAGCATGTCCAGTCCCAGAGCTGACTTGTCTAATTCCTCAGTTTTTAGTGAGACAGTGCACCTATGGTCAGTCTGTAAATCTTAGAAAAGACGTGGCTCTGAGCTAACTACAAATTTTCCCCAAAACCCCACAAAGCCCGTCTTTAGAAGCGAAAGTTTTTTCTGATCTGAATTTCCCTGTGAACCTATGATCCTAAATATGAATTGGATTCTGCCCATTTTCATAGTAGTTCTCTAGTTAATGGACCACTGAATCTGCCTGTGAAGATGCTGAGGCAGCTCTCATACTGGGAATACTTCAGCATCCAGAGCCCCAAATTTGTTGCAAACTTTTGTAACACATACCAAAATGTTGTAAATCCAATCAAGCAGGGCTTCTTTTCATTTCTGTTTTGTTTCCTGATGTGCATTGTTGGTAGGATGATCTTTGTTGAGGTGTGTAGAGTTCTGCTGTGCCTTTTCTCCAGGCCACATTGTTGCTATTACGTTTGTGACTATGTGGCCAGCTGCACACTGAAATAAGTCGTCCAGATGCATAGGTGTGCATTTTGAACTAAAACGTAGGAGAAGTTCTCATTCTAACTGTGTGACTGGGGAGGAGAGCAGTTTCAGCTACAGCTTGTAAGAGAGGACATAGTCATTCTGTTCTATTTCAAAACCTTTTTCCTATGTCATGTTTGTGTTTGAAATGCAGAAACAAAGCACAGTTGGTGCCCAAAGATTTCAGTAAATAAGATCCCATGCCTTGTCGCCTCGGCTTTTGTTTTAGGTTCTTCCTCCTGTTCTCAGGTGATGTCAGTTGTCCTTTTTTACTCCTCCCATCAAAGTCTACACCACTTCTAGCCTTTGGTGATTAAAAGCATTCGGCCTAAGATTAGTGCTCCAGTACTTGTGGAGTCAGTAGAAGTTGCTCCCACACATCCAAAGGCTAAATGTAGTATGTACTTGGAAAATGGTTTTTGGTGTCTTAGGTGCAAGGAGAGACCTGCATGTGGCAGATTTCTAGAGGGGGACACAAGAGACAGAATCTCCTGTCTTCTGTATACCACTGAACTCAGAGACATTAGGTGGGGGAGGACAGAAAACACACTGAAAATGTGAAAATATATATTCTGGCTTGGGTTCCACAGTGTCTTAGCCAGTCCTGAGATCACTAGTCTTGCTGAAATGCCACAGCTGTAAACATGGAATCTGCTAGCATCTGCAGCGCAAAAAAAAGTCTGTCATGTTTTCCACACAACCTTTCACCTTTAAGTCCTAAAATCTTTTAAAACTGACTCATTTACATGAAACTCAGATCACTATATTTTCATAATAAGAATGGGAGAAGGAAACCTTCTTCCAGGGAAGGTCAGAGAGCAAATAAGCATTGTTATTTAGACTAAAGGGATGTCAATTAGATTAACAAAGTTATATGACTACCCTTGAGTTTTAACTGTATCTTTCCACACCCTTGTTAGCAAAGCTGCTCTTTTGGTGATGACTTGGATCTATTGCTATCTTGTACAGAACCCTGAAAAGCAACACACCCATCAAAGCCATTGTGTGTGTTATAACAAAATCATTGTGTGCCATATCCCATCAGTCTGTGAAATGACTGCTAGTACAAAATTAATAGTTAGCATTCTGAATTACTTGAGGACTGTGTTTATACATACAAAGTCTAGCAACAGAATGCTGCTTTGCTTAGAGCAATGCTCAAGAGAGATAATTTTCCTCATTTGAAACTGAGATTTGAATTATGAATCAAAGAATTAGGAAATGACAGATTTGCTTTTCTTGGATGGAAAATTTAGGTGGTTCCCACTTCTAAGCCTTTTTTGCTGGGGGTAGATTATCATACGCTTAAATGTTATGCTTTCACTACTAGCAACAGCATTGTGCTTTTTGCAAGTGTTAAAATGGTGATTTGTAATGAATCTGTACTTAAAGATGCTGCTTGACTTCCTAGTTCTATAGTCTTTCTTTCAGACCAAACATGAAGAATATGTTGGCAATTTATTAGGGTGAGCATTATTTTTCTTTTTTTTTTTTAACAAGTTTCTTTGTTTCAGTGATAACTTGCATTATACCTTTCTGAATTACTGGCATCTAATATGCAATTTGGAGAAAACCTAGCCTTTGAATTTGCCGACTTAGGCATGCAGTATTTTTAAACTTTAGCTAAGGGAAAAAAATCCCAGTCAAAAACCATATTTCATAAGAGAAAATTATAGTGATATTGATGGTTTGCCAAAACCTCAAGCAGTGACAAAATCCACAGTGTCCTGAAAGAGATGCCTTTGCAAAACCATTCCTTTGCAGATGGCTTAGATTATTGATACTTACAAACACGACATTATTTGTTTGACTCAGAATTTTGAAAAACTATGTTGATAAAAAAATGTAGATCTGTCACACTATCCCAAAATTGCAAAGAAAAAAATCACTAAATCCTGCAATTGTTCCTGAGGGTGTTTTGCCATTTAGTAATTGCTGATTTGAATACATTTCATCATGACCTAGTGTAAAATATTTTGAGAAAAATGGAGGAAGGAAGAGGAAAAAACCACCAACTTTCCTTTGTTGATGTGAACATTATGTTTTATAGTTTTTCTTGTATATCTGAAACTCCCAGTGCTAAAAGGGTTTTGGGTGAACAAGAAATGCAGGATCAGATGTGAAATCAATAAGTCACTGAGATCTTTCCACAGATTTTTTTTCCATGAAGGATGTAAAATACCATGAAATTCCCTAGCTGCATTGCAAATGATGGATAAACAGCCATAGGCATGACTTTTCTGTTTGGGTTATATAACTGTTCTCCATGCAAGCTACTTGCAGTGAAGAGTACATTTGGTCTAAATTCAAGAAAATTATTTCACCTCATGATTTTTGTCTCTGTGGGAGCTCTATGTGAGGAGTGAAGCCTCTTTCTGTGTTACCTGGCACAAAATATAAAACAGTTACTCTTCTAAAGTGATGTAAAGGGCCCCATTAACCAAGAAATCCAACATTACAGCCCAGGATACAACTGTCCTCTGCCTTAGGTCTAAGATCAACAGTTTTCCACCCTCTGCCCCCATGGCTGGATGACTGACAAGTACTTCCCTGTAAAGAACTTTTGTATATGGACAACATTGATTTAATGATGATTAACACACACAGGTTCACAGGATATTCTGAGTTGGAAGGGACCCACAAGGATCATCTAGTCCGTCTAGTCCCAAGCGAACGCCCACACAGGGATCGAACCCACACCCCTGGAGCCATGGGCACCACGCTCCATCCATCCAAGCCTCCCATCGCCCAGACCATGTCACTGAGTTCCTCATCCAGTCTTTTCTTAAGCACCTCCAGGGATGGTGACTCCTGGCTTCCCACAAAGGGAAAGCAGAAGCAGGTGCTGCATGGCTGAGATAGTTATTATCTTTTGAAGACACTTCCCATGGTCCAGAGAGAGAAAGAAAAGATAAAGTACATTTATTTTAGCATAAGATGAGAATCAAACATCCTACATGCCAGAAGCAATATGCTTTTAGAAATTTGAAATATTGGAGAGATCAGTGTTTCATAATCTGTTATCTACAACAAAATGTGCCAGACTGCATTCGAATCTGTGATTAATTCATCTGTGTTTAATTCATTCTGATTCCTCTATAACACCATTTAGTATTTTTGTAGCTAAGATAAATATTGATTCCACTTCAGTTCCATATTGTTCATGAACATACACTGAATCACCAGTCATTTCATGGAGAGAACGCGCTTCACATTTGTTGTCTCATATTTACATCTACAAATAAATAGACTAAGCCAAATTTGGACTGGAGTTGTCCAGAACTACTGTTTGGCATTAGTTGTTTGGGGTAAATCCACGCTTCATGGCAGCATAATGATACATTATAAGATGTGCCATCACTGATGAGAGTGAACGACCCAGGGATACTGGTTTTTGTGGAAGATGTTGCCCTCTAATGCTCTAGGAGTCAGCGTATGTAAGATGGCATGACCACGCTGACTTACTGTTATTAAGGCTTTGACTCTGAGACTGGAAAAACACTTTTTTCATTCCTTCCTCCTTCACAAGACTACTCATGGAGAAAAATAGTAGAAACCAAACAGTAGAACCTTGCAGGTGACAAAAGGTATCTATGTGTGATGTTTATTTAATTTTCAGTTATTTCCAGCTATGTAATGACACTATTCATGAAAGGTATACATCAGTGAAAGTGATGGATTTAGGCAAATAAAACAGCCTATTATTCTTCAAATGACTGACATCATCTACCTAGACTTGTGCAAAGGATTTAACTATCCGGGATAACATCCTTGCCTCTAAACTGGGAAGTCATGGTTTAGACAGATGGACCACTCTGTAGATTAGGAATTGGCTGGATGACCACACTCAAAGATTTCAGGTCAATGGCTCAATGTCCAAGTGGAGACCAGTGACGAGTGATGCTCCTCAAGGGTCCGGGTTGTGACCAGTGCTGTTTAATGAATTTGTCAGGGATGTGGACAGTGGGACGAAGTGCACCCTCGCTGCATTCACCAATGACACTGAGCTGTGTGGTTCAGTCAACACACTGGAGGGTAGGGATGCCATACAGAAGGACCTTGAACAGCTTGAGAGGTGGACTTGTGAGAACCTCATGAAGTTCAACAAGACCAGGTGCAAGGTCCTGTCCCTGGGTAGAGGCAATCACAAGAACAAATACAGGCTGGACTGAGAATGGACTGAAAGCAGCCCTGAGAAGAAGGACTTGGGGATCTTGATTGATGAGAATCTCAACATGAGCTGGCAATGGCATCTCCATCCATGGAGAGTCAAAACACACAGTAATGAACAATCTGCTTCAGCTGATCCTGATCTGAGCAAAGAGTTGGACTAAACAATCTCTAGATGTGCTTTCCAACATTGGCAATCCAGTGAGTCTGTCTGACACTTCATACTCCTTTTCCCTTCCTTGTCTCTGACATTATGCAGAAGTCACAGAATCACAGAATATGCTGAGTTGGAGGGGACCTACAATGATCATTAAGTCCAACTCTTAGTCCTGCACAGGACCATCCCCAAGAGTCACACTATGTGTCCGAGATTATTGTCCAAACGCTTCTTGAACTGTCAGGGTTGGTGCTGTGACCACTTCCCTGTGAAGCCCAAACACAGATTCACAGGTTCACACAGATTATTCTGAGTTGGAAGGGACCCACGAGGATCATTGAGTCCAACTCTTAAACAGCACCACTGCCTCCCTGGTGGGAATCAAACTCCAGTCTCCCGCATGAGAGGTGGAGACACTCACCACTGTACTAAAGTGGATTTTTTACCCTCTGTATGGAGAATCTTTTTCTAATATCCAACCTAAACCTCCCCTGACACATCAGGTCATTCTCTCAGGTTCTGTCACTGGTCACCACAGAGAACAGATCAGTGTCTGCCCCTACTCTTCCCCTCACAAGGGATTTCTAGACTGCAATGAGAGCTCCCCTCAGACTCCTTTTTTCCAGGCTGAACAGGCCAAGTGACCTCAGCGGCTTAACTGTCTCTTAAGTCTACAGAGGCTTCTCAGCACCAGCTGAATATCAGGGCATCCTTCTTCCCTCCCCCGAAAGAAGTCATTTGCATTTAGAAGGCATGAATCAAAAAATTGCTTGTTTACAAAAGCACTTACCAATTTGTTTTTCTGTGAACAGGCTTTTGAGTCATCAAAGTAATTTGGAACTTAGAAAAACTAACTGTAATTAAGTTCATGAACTTCCAAGAAAAGATAGACTTAAGTAAGTTCTTTCCTCAGCTGAGGCTTTAAAATATTCTTAGTTCTGTATGTTAAATCTTCTGACTGTACCTGGGTTCTCATGGCCTCTGCATTTATTGTGGGAGTTTGCACTGAGTGTTACAGTTGAGATTTGATGTTACAGTTGGTTTGTATGATGTTTTCCCTTACAAGCAGCTGTGACTACTACACCCAGCTTCACAGGCTGAGTTGTAGATAATTGTTCTTGCAGCATCTGTACTGGCTTCTAAATATCTGTGGCTTCACATAGTTTGGTTGATAAAATGCATTGGTTTGAGGAACTGCTGCCATAGAAACCACCAAGCCTCCACCACAGCACAGGAACAACTTGTGTTTCTATTCCTGTTCTCCAAATCTGGAATTTGCCATCTTTGTGGGCTCTATAAAGTCTTGCCCTGATATTTCCAGAACTCGCCATCTGTTGTGCTTTCTCTGTGAGAAGAGTCCAGGACACCAAGATCCCAGCCTAAGCCATACCTCAGTCTCTAGGGGATTTCTTCTGCTTCTGCATAGTGCTAGATGGGAACCCCCCTGGATAGAGAATCTTAAGCCTTACTCCTGAGGCCTGGTCTTGGTTCCAGTCAAAAGGAGATTCTGTCTGGAGAAAAGGCGTGCAGCAAAAAAGAAACTTGAGTCGTGAGACCAATGGCTGGGGCACTTGGTACCTCAGCATGAGGCTGAGCTACCAAGACTACATCTGTGTTTTGTATTAGATAATATCAGAGAATATGCAGAAGTAATTCAGCAAGAGTAACCTAAATTCCTGCACTTGTCCCTCACAGCCAGATTCCTCAGGTATTTACTTGATAGAAGTGGCTTCATCTTCATAGGTGTTTTTTGCAACACCTAGAGAGGGCTTTGGTTTGTATGATGTTTTGAGTATGTGCTACAAGCACATTGTATTTAATTTGCCATACTTAAAAATAATTCTTCTTACCTAATGGCATTTTTGACTACTGCACCAAGTAAATTTTTCAGGTAATGTTATTATTTCTGCAATTCTAGAAGCCTTCACCAGATTGAGACACCTTAGTGAGACTCTTACTACAAACTCATTACAGCAAAGTAATCTCTGTCCCAAAGAACTTGCAGCTATAGTTAGTGGTGATGCTACAACCCATCTCCTGAGCTGGCTGCAAATATAGCAGCTCTGGTCCAGAAGCCTCTGGCTAATACTGTGCTGAAGCCTTTGAACCCTGCTGCATGCAAGTGGAAGGCCAGAATGCCACGCTCAAGCTGACACCATCTGCTCCAAATTCCAGGCAGCCTATGACATTAGTGGAGATGGCAGAAGGTCTCTGTGCTCCACCTTTAGACTCCAGGTCTGAAAGGGTTGTGCAGACCCATCACTTCAGGTTTGTCAGTAATTTAATGAAAGAACAATTAAGAGTGCTCATGTATAACTGTTGGAGTATCATGACCTAAATAAACCAGACAAACCAAGGGAGTGCTTGCTTCTCCAACAGACAAGCACATGGATTTAAGTATTTGACTTGTCAATTTGATGAGCAGCCAGGTTCTAATCAGAGAAAACAGAGATATTTGAGCACTTAACATGTAAGTAGTTGGGTGGAAAGAAAACTTGATTTTGATGTGTTGTCGTTATGAAATTGCTCCTTATTTCTCCAGGCTTTAATCATCTCATCATCAGTCTAACAAAGAAAGCATGATACTCAGCAAAGACTGTATACTCAGGCTTGCGTGTATGTGTAGTAATTCAGGGTTATCAAATTCATTGGGTTTTGCAGTTATTGATAAAGGCACGCGGGATCTCTTTGTATTGCATTGGAAAAGTATCATGATTACGTGCTTTTGCAATACAGCAAGTGGTTTTGCTGCTTTTCTGACTCATCCTGACACCATCAAATGAATGATATTAGCAAATGCACTTTCCAAAAGGGCTGAAGTGTAGATTCGCTTTTTACAAGGAAGCTGGACTTTTTTTCTGATTCTTTTACTCTTGTGGTTACACGGGCTGAACCTGCAGTTACAGAGATGAAACCCAGGAGGCTGGATACTGCCTTTATGCAGACTTGGGCAGAGTGCTCTGATTCTACTGCAATACTCAGATGTCAGCACTGAGGTTAGGTGTCAGGCTAAGAAAGAGCTGCATTTCCTGACATACTGTTTTCCTTCTTTTTAAGGATTTAGTACTTTTTCAATAAAAATAAATTTAATTTGTGGCTACATTTCAGCTCCATTGGTTTGATGATATAAGTGGAGCAATACCAGATTTGGATTTAGAGCAGTCGTGTGGCTGAGTCTTTCTGTGCAGCTTTCATGTGGTCTGGTGAGACATTCCTAGAATCCCCAAACATTTTTGAAGATCCTAAACTGGAGACATTCACAATTCTTCCCTCCCTTTCTACCATTAATCCTTCATGTTTTAACAAGCACTGAAGTTAATACAGCCTACACTCTTTCCTGTCACACTCGGCCCCCCTCCCTCCTTTCTTTCTCTTGAATAAAGCAATCTGTTCTTTCCCGTCCATACTCTTGTAAATCAAAGGGATAGATGTCGACGCACACCATAACCAAGTATAAACTTCCTTTTTTTAATTAAACAGGATTCTGACATTTGGTTTCAAGAAGTGTTTGTTTGGTTTTATTTATTTTTTTTAATACATGAAGGATGTCAACTGTTTTTATTTTATTTTTAGTAGAGATGAATTTTGTATGGTACCACAAATAGTCTGTAGCACAAAATCTTTCAGATGTTATTTCATAGCTTAATAGGAAGATGGAAGGGAGCAGTACAGAAGTCTTGGCATTTAAAGCTTTTAGAATTAAGAGGTAACCTCTTTAGTAAAGGGTTTGGTACACATAAACCATGTTTTAAGTTCCTTTTCAAATTTAATTCCAAAATCAGCTGTAATTCTATTGCTATTCTCTCTGCTGTTTTCTTATTCTGCTAATTATACTTAGACATTTACATGAAACACTGAAATATCCAGATTCACAATAGCTGATACTAAAAATAAGCAAGACTCTTGGAAGGAACACAACCTCTACTTCAGTGTACAAATCCAGGTATCTCAGTAGCCAGAGCAAAGTCACACTCAGATTGCCTCTTTCAAGGTATTACACCACCACCACCTTTTGTGGTGCAAAAATGATGTTACAGGGCATGAAATGCGACAAACTAGTGTTAGATTTGAAACTCCTGCTTTACATGATGGTTCTCAGTCCATAACCTGAAAAAGGGCTTTATTTAGTAATTCAGTTGCTGGTTATTTCTAGATAATTTTAATCCACCTTTGTATCAAGGATATCATCCGTATCTGTTCTGAGGTCAGATATAAGTGTGTGTAGCAATGCAAAAATGCAATGGTCTCCTGATAGCCTGGCCAGAAGGTTGGGCAGCTCTCAGAGGGACTGTGAGTGCTTAGACTCTTTACATGTTGTTTTTGATGTGCAGGAGTGTGAACAAAAGGTTATGAGTAAACTGCATGTGCACTTTTGGCCTTTCTCTTTATTTATTTGTTCCTCAGGAGGGCAGGCATAGGTGATCAGAGGTCCAGTCCTTGTTCTTCAGTTCCTATGGATGAAGGACTGTGAGTTCGGCACTCTTTCATGCTTCTAGCTAAGCGGCAGCCACCACACCTTTGTCCCTCTGTTCGCAGTCCCTCTAAGCCAATTCCTTCAATCATGGAACAGGATGTGTCACTTCATCTCAGTTGCAGTTCATTTCACTGTCCACGGTTTTCTGTGTTAGACTGACCCAGAGCAGCACTCAACTGATGGTAGTGCTTTTTCGCATGCATTTGCTCAGCTAGAAAATCCACCCAGGTTTCCTGGGTGCCTGCTGCAATATAACCTGGTATTCTGGAGCCTAGAAATTCCTGTGAACTCCTTGGATGTCTTCTTCCCACTGACACAGTATTGTTTTGAGGTCCATCTGGTGTTGAGTGTAGGCATATGGCACCAGTATGGCATCACTGGCTCCGGTAGTGGTTTCCTGCAGAAGAGGTCTGGCTGAAGGCAGTAGTTGTTGCCTATTGAAAGTCATTGTTGTTTAGCACCCAGGTCTTTGTGAACTTGTTCAACTGGTGGCTGGGCAGAGTGCCATGCGAATGTACGGACATGAGCAGAGACAGCTCAGTCTCCAGAGCCTTACACACATCAGATGTGGGTACTGAGGTCAGGCTTCTCAGTAAGGAGAAGCTAAATGACTGTCTGTTCTGAGCACGTGTACCTGTGGTTGAAGGGTTTAACCCAAATCTGGGCCATATTAAGCTTCTAAAATAAAAAGCAGCTTTGCCAGCCATTTCAAGAGGGCTTGGAGCCTATTTAGATCAGTGCATCAGTGGGGAGGGAGGGAGGGAGAGGTGGCTTCACAGTGCTGCTCTCCACAAGCTGAGACAACTTGAGACTGCCTACCAAGGCAGGGGGACAGATGTGCTGCCTTTGTCCCCCTGACTGCAGACCTCTCCAAGGGTTGGGCAACACTCTCTTTGCTATGACGAGAGCACAGACATTTCATGTTTTGTTTCTTTATTATGTTTTCAGTGTGGTTCTTGTAGCAGCTGGGAGCAGGAGCTTTAGCATTTGTGAAACAGGCAAGGCTGCCAATTTGGCAGGCAAAAATCCCAGATTTATCAACATCAGCCTGATGCCTGGCTAGTGTTCTCCTCTAAAACTAACTCAGGCCTGCTCCTCTGGCCCTTGGAGAGCTGCTTGACTCCATGAAGAGGTAGAATATGCACAAGGAATGAGGCAGCAGCACTGATGTGGTGATGCCACAAGGAGTAGAACATCTGGCTGGAAGATCACAAAGTCAGAAGCACCAGAAAAAGCCTTTTTTAAGGCCACTGAGAAAACTAAGGCAAAACAGAGAAAGCAAAATCCAATAGGCTGTATTTGTATAGAGGGAGAAAACACCTGAGCATTAGGCTAAAGTAAATAATTAAATGATTCACTGCACTGTGCAATTCAGAGAAATGCAGATGACTGGCACTGGGCTTTGCCCATCTCTTTTGGGCCCAGACAGCTGACAAACACAGATGCTCTGTGGCACCCATAAAAAGATAATCCCGGGAATCTCCTATTCTAAGTGCAGCTTTTATACTGAGGACACTAAACTCCCCATGGAATTAACTTCTGACATTTTGCCTCTTACACTTATTTATGCACTGTTGCCATAGCTGTGAAACTAGCTGCTTCTGTTTTCTACAACAGAAGCACCTACAGCATATAAAATATGTATCCCTAACTGAAAAACTGTAAGGCCTTACCATTGTTATTGGAAAGTGCTGTGACATTTCCCTAGAAAGGTGTGGCAGAACTGTAACAAGGGACATGTTATTTTATAAACCTAACCATGTGCTGGATCCGCCCCCTCTGAAGTCCGTGGCAAAACTCTCTTTTAGAGGAGCAAGACTACTTGAATGGGCAAACAAGAGGCAGCCTGGAGGCAAAAGAAGCTTATGGGGAATGGTTTCTGCTGCTCTCTTTGAGTACAGAGCTGTTCAGACAGACTGGAGACCTATTTGCTACTTTCTCCCATTATGGCTAAGGAATGAATGCCTTTAAAGTTGTTAGATGAATGGGCTTGATCTCACAGCCCTTAGTCATCTGAGTACTGCCATCAATTTTAAGAAAATAATCACTATACTAAGTGCTATGGAGTGGAGTCCTTAAATTGTTAAACTCTAATATTTGACAGAAGTTTTTCTTTGATAGAAAAATAATACTGACATAATTAAAAGGATATGAACATTTCACCATTTGAAGACTGCAAGCTACTTTGGGGCAATATGTAAAACTAAAAGCTGCGTAGAAGGCTTAAGTCCGTGCCTTGTCTGTAGGTTATTTTTGAACTTTATGAAAAACACAATTTAGCAGTTTATATCCTGACCATTCAACTGAATTCTGGCATTCTGAATTCAAAAACATGCTAACCATGAAAACAGAATGTTTAAAAATACACTGTCCACTTGGCTTCTTTGCCCTGCTTTGGAGTCTCCCAAGTTTGTTTGGGACAAACCAAGAACTTTGTTGTGGAATGGCTGTTTGAATTGGGGTTTCTTAAAATACATGTGGAGCCTTGTAGCTGCTGCAGGGTGTAAGCAGTGGTGGAGCTGTACTATTTTAAAATCATCTGGCTATTTCACTTCATGTAGGAATATCCGTCATTTAGTAATAAGGAATGAGAAGGCTTCATTAAAACAACTCATGAAGCCATTAAACAAAAAGAAAAAATGTAGAACATGCTGTAAGATCATTTAATTACAGTGTAGGGGGCATCTGTGGAAACTGGATGGCAGCTGCAGAGTAGCTAAATTTTAAACCCCTTTCAGCAGTACCTATGTCCTGTTCATTAGAAGTGGGGTTTCTTCTCTGCAAAGCTAGGTGCTTTGGAAGTGGTGTTTGGAAGCTACCTCTTGTTCCTGTGACTGACCATAGTGTCATTACTGTGCTCAAGCACTTAGATATGGACTAAAGTAGGCATTTATGTACACCAATCCTCTAGTCATTAGATGCTAGACTAATAGTATCAGAGAAATGTATGCAAAAGCTTTAGTCAAGAAGGGAAGGTATGAAAGATGTCAAATGAACAGCCATGTGGATCCAGAGAGAGTGGAGAAGAAAAAAGGCAACAAATGGCAGCTTTTTTCATTGTCTTGATAATCTTACTAAGTAAAAAACCCCAGTACTAAATACATTGCTTTATGCTATAAATATGTCTATTAAGTTAATTTAGCATATAATCTGGCTTTAAACTATAGATATCAGGTATCCACATGAATCCAGTAAAATGCATTTAAACTTCACATGTTGCTTTATTCTTATTAACATAGTTATAGACATCAAGAGTTAGCATAAGTAACTCTAGCCTTATCAGAAGGGGTTTCAAGTCCCTACTGAGTTCAAATCAGTCCCTAGCCGCTAGAAATCTGGATGAGGATCATTAAGGTAACACATCTGCCCATGTCAAAGTCCACCCACTTATGCCTGAAACCTCGGTAGATATTGGGTCATGTTCAGCTTGGCAGCTCCAATGTTCCCAGTTCAACAAAGTTTACTTAAATGGCTGCCATGCTTTTTATGGACCTGAAATACGGTAATTTCGTTAAGCCTTTGTCATTCAGTAAAGTGTGCTCACAGGTTCACTGGTTATTCTGAGTTGGAAGGGACCCACAAGGATCATCTAGTCCAACTCCCAAGCCCACACAGGGATCAGGCCCACAAGCGTGGAACCATGGGCACCACACTCCATCCATCCAAGCTTCCCACCAACTAGACCATGTCACTGAGCTCCTCATCGAGTCTTCTCTTAAACACCTCCAGGGATGGCGACTCCACCACCTCCCTGGGCAGACCATTCCACTGAGAGATCACTCTCTCTCCCACGAAGGAACACACACACTTCAAAAATATCCAATCATTAAAATATAAAAAAGATTTATTAACAAAACTCATTGGAAACAGACAGAAAATTAATTTTTAAGAATGCGACAATTAACAGTGAATTTTACTTTGTGACTGTGACTGCCACAGCAGTTCAAACCTTACTCTGCAGCGAGTAAACATCACTAAAACGGCCATTTAAAAATGACATTTGCTTTTTTTTTTTTTTTGCAAGCTGTCTTTATTAGTATGTGAATTCTCTAGAACTTCTATGATTACTGTAACATTTGCTTTTCAATTTGCATAAAACAAACATAAAACTTCCAGTACCTATTATATAAAAATGGGGAATAATTCCTTAGGAAGAGAATGGAAGGCTTGAAGGAGTTACAGCTTCTTGTTCTTGTCTGTATCTTGTTGGCACATGAAGGTTCTGAGGACTGTTCCCTTGAGGACTTCAGCTGTTTTATGTTATTTTAAGGACACTGTAAAGTGGTAGTTGGGATAGATACCCATCTCCATACTGGCCTGTGGGGCACTCTACTAGGTAGTCGGGGTAACCATTACACTAGTCTTGCACCATCCCCAGCTAAAGAAAATGTACAAAGACAACTCAGCTGTCATTAAGAGGAGAAAAAACACAGTTCTGCTTGAATGGTATAAAGGAAGGTGTTGTTCCCTTTGCTATTAGAAGAGCACCTTGGTGGCAGAGAAGTCAGTCACTGATCCAACAATGAGACGTGGCTTATCAGCTGATGCTCTCAGGACAGCACACCTTGAGATGAATTCTCAAACTGCCTGAGAGGTCCAAGTTAGAGGAGCAATAGGGGAAAAGGTCATGGGCCAGAATGCCAACCTCTGTTCAGCTGGCATCTGGTTACTTGAAGGTCTCACTTCTGGAAATTAAATTAAGCACTTTCCCGTCGCTGTCATGGAGAAGTTATCTCAGGTTTTTAGCATCATGCTTAGACACATCCTATGGCATATATTTTCCTGAGGACCAGTGGAACAACACATTTAGGGTCAAAATTAGCTCTTCGCATGTGTCCTGTTGGCTTTAGTAGAATTACTGGTGTGCAAGGACTATGAATAGAGTTCATATAGTGATTCCTAAAATTCAAAATACTACTTACACTACGCTTCCCTAAGGGGAGAATTGAAGATGACTGACCATGTAACCCCTCTCTTCTCTACTCTTTTGCTCCAGTCCTCTGTGATGTCAGTCTGTTTTGCCCGCTTTCATCCAAACCTGGTTGTTGGTGGAACATACTCTGGCCAAATTGTGTTGTGGGATAATCGCAGTCATAGGCGCACTCCAGTTCAGAGAACTCCCTTATCTGCTGCTGCTCACACGGTAAGGATAAAAATGACCTCCTCCTTTCCTTAGAAGAAATGGTCACCAGGGATATAGAGCTGTATAGCTGTGTCTACAATGCTGGTTTCCACACAGATGAAAACATAAATGTGGTCCTTGAAGGGAAAGAATAAGATAGATAAAAGAGATGTACAATATCACACTTCGTACAGTCAAGTCAGGAGATTATTCTCCTTTGCAAGGAAAAGGCAGGATTGAGTGCAACACCTGAGTGAGGCACTTTTGTGCCAGCTCAGTGGCACTGTAACTCTTGCTTGATGTTGCCTGTAGAGACAGCCAGGTCACTATAGAGAATGTGTGTCTGTCAGTCCAGCATGGCAGGCAATTTGAACCATTTATTGTTGTCTTGGTGCAAAATTTCTCCTTTGAACCAGATTAGGCACCTATGGTAGTCTCAGTGTAGTCCTGTAAGTCACACTGGTGTCCTTTTAAATGACTGTGGTAGTGTGCTTCTGTTTTTTAATTGAGCATTTACATAAATGCCTGCCATGATCTCCTACTCCAGACAGGGCCATAGGGCAGAGCTTGCACACTGTGGGGGAGTTTGTTTCAATATAATCATGTGGGAGAGCATTTTGCTGACACACACAGATACCTGCAGATAGTGAGGGTAGAAATCAGTTCTAATGATGTCTGGGAAATACATAGGCAGAGCAATAACACAAAATGCCTGAAAAGGGTTTGTGATACAAGGATGATGTCTGTGGTAGGAGATTATTATGCTGGAGGAAGAGACATGGATTTCTTTAATTAAAGTGTCCTCACTCTGCTATTGCACTGACCTCCAGTCCATTCTGCACAAAGATGTTGTGCATTCTTGAGCTGTCCTCCAGAATTTAGGCTCATGCAGACTCTTCAGGAGAGCTGAAAGGTGGAGTAGCTCACCTTGGAAGTGGGCTTAGGGCAATTCCTTAGTTGAAAGATGAAAGGAGGACAAAAATGGAAAAGTATGATATGAAAGCAGAAAATGCAGATTTTCAGAAACATAAGGAAGTGGACTACACAAAAGTCTGAGAGACAAGACAATAATCTTGTTCTAGAAGAGTGAAGGACCAGGCAAAGTGATGGTACTTTTGCACCTCCAGCTTTTACAATTCTGTGATTCTAATCTTTTGGAATTTGCAGATCACGGTTCAGCTTTTAGTTGACTCTGACAACATAATCCCTGGACTGAAAAGACACCTCTAGAAGCCATACCACATGAATTAATGCATAAGATTCAGTATGGGGCCAGTATTATGATGGCAAGTCTCTTAAATTAAAAAATGACAGGTGTGCACAGACACACTTAGTCGGCCAGGCAGTACAAATATTGTTCCCTAAATTTCTGCTATCATGAATGTTGATGTAATTATCTAATGATCTGTGCCATGGGTTGCAACTTCAACATTGCTTTTCATTTCCCTAATGTGTTTGCTCATTTTGTCGCCAATAATGTTGTTCAATCTGCATGAAAAGAAACAGTCTCTCCTGGAAGTGCAATTTAGAGATGTAGCAGACCAGAAAACTAGTGGCAAGAAGCTGACTATCACTGAAAATTGAACAACTGGGAATAAAAATCTAGTGGAAAAGAAAAGATTAATGGGAAGTTTACACTCAAAAATCATTTAAGGCAAAATTGTACCTCTTGGAATTATATATTCAAGTAGTTTTATTATTGCAATAGTAGAACAATTTATGATGTTTTGCTTTTGAAAAATAAAAATAAATTACTTTTGGTTGTGGATGGGCACTTTATGTGCTGTAATGGATTGGTATAAATAAGTTTTAAACAGTCTGACATGAGGATACATGATGTTTTAAAGGAGTGATCAGATTTTACAATAAGAGAGTGCGTACTTTATGTTCAGATATAGGAATTACTTACATAAACTGCAAATGAGGTCTTGGTTGCAAAAGGTTGGCTTGAATCCTAACTGCCAAGAAAAAATAAGGATTAAATTAAAACAACTCTATTGTACCAATGTTACTTTATGAACTGCTAGATATGTGAGTTGAATAGTCATTTTTAATTTGAACTCATGCCACATATGAAAAAAGGGGGTTTCTCTTTTCTTTCTCTTGCTTTATTTATTCGAAACAGATAGACCATGTTGTTTTCACTGACTTAAACCTTCCTGAAATTTAGTATTACTGATTACTGCCTGGATTCACCGGGAAAGAGAATTCTACCCGCAGCTTGCTCACTAATTTCCTTTCACACCCACCACACATCTGCACTTGGGACAACAGGAAATTTTAATTAAGACAAAACCCTTTTGCATGATGATTTCATTTCCAAAGTAAATAAAAGCAAGCTAGCAGTAACCCGCTGAAAGGATTGAGCCTGTTTAGACTTTCTGTTACTTACAGTTGGTTGTCCTTTTCATCCACTTTCCTTATATCTTTTGATTTCTGCCATGAGTTTTATTGTGCGTGAAATTGATGGCTGGTAGCCCTGATTAAAGCCAGACCTGACACACTGAGGTGCTGCTGGAAAGACACGGCGCTCTCTCCCTCCTTGCTAAATATGCTAGGTAGTCCACTGCTTGCTTTGGCTTCCTCCCACCTACTCTGTCCCTTAGACTACTGAAGGTCAAACGCCCATGAAAAAAAAAAGAGGTCTATGGTTACTTCACACATCAGTATGTATAATAACATTTAGCACTGGGGTCATAAGCTTAACATTAAGCAGCAAAAAGCTCCATCGTATGAGGGTAATAGTGTGAGACATGTGAGGGACCAGTTCAGGTCCATTTGATGATCTGGAAGAAACCAGATGCCTGACAATCTTGAGAGAAATAAAAAAACCAGCATCAGAATGGACCTTGTGACTTACTGATGTGTACAGGTGACCTTCAGGTACGAAGTACTGTTTCAGCAGTAATTGCTTAGTCCATCTCTGTGTGTGCACAAACACTGTACATACAAGTGCGACCTTGTTTGCACGTAGAGAGGCAACATTTCCTGGGCCCACTCAGGTATCAAACTTGAGAGCTAGTCAGAACTCTGAAGGTTTCTACCTTTTCCCACTGACTGCATAGATGACCTGCAGCTGAACATTGAAGTAGTCTGACATAAGGAGTAGTTCTGCCACTCCTTTCAGCAGGAATCCTTTCAGCATTTCTAACTCTACATGCAGTTGGCCTGGAAGCTCCATAGGGATCTCTTGCAAGTTGGTCCTAATTTTCTTTAAATAAGGGAAGTATTAGAGAAAACTGGGTTTTTTCCAGGTCTTCTATTTATTGGAAAAAGCAGCAGAGAAATTAAATTTTTCTTTGCTTGACTTTTGTATATGTCTAACCCTTAATTCAGCAGTATCACTTGTACAGGACAAAGGAAATTAAATCTTATTGTTCAGTCTGACTGATTTTTCACTCTGAAGATTGCTGAACTTGACCCATCCCTCATATGTCACCATCAGGTATCAGATGACACTTTAGGCTCAAAATGTTACCAGATTCCCTGGAAACGGAATAGACCAAGTTTCATTATGCATACTAAGTGGAATTCAACCTCCATGGAATGACTGTGTTATGGTGAACCAGGTGTAACACCCTAAATTTAGTCACTTCCCATTTATAAATCAGATTTTAAAAGGTATATTGAACAATGCTGAAGAATGCTGATAGGCTTGTTCATGTTCTTCAGCCGGAGCACATTTGCAAATATTCAGCAGGCAAGCCAAATTCTGTCAGAGTTCAAGTTTTATGCAGCTGTTTTCTTGAAAAAAGTTTTCATTTTGATTCCATTTGGATAATTTGCCTCTTTCTGCTGGTTATTTTCAATGTCAAAAGCCATCAGTAGAATGATACATGTCCCTGTGGGTGAAATCTCATCCACATAATTCAGCATTACTCAGATGTTGTTTTATTATGGGGAAAATGAAACTTTGAAAACACTTCCACCTCTATAACGGACTTCTTAAAATTTAAATGAAAAAACCCAACGAAAACAATGTCTGTCTGACAAAGGATGAGTCTTGCATTTTCCAGCCATTTTGTGACTACTTAATCATTCTCTAAAATAACATATGAGAAATTTTTCTGTGAAAATGTGAGAATGACTCTCTGATTTCCATTGTTAATGTGTTTTCAGCATCCTGTGTATTGTGTGAATGTAGTTGGAACACAGAACGCTCACAATCTCATTACTGTCTCTACGGATGGCAAAATGTGCTCCTGGAGCCTGGATATGCTCTCAACTCCACAGGTGGGTTTGTTTTGACCTATACAGGGGAAAGAACCTTCAGTAGAGCAAGATACCTGTGTAGTGGAACATCGCTCCTAAAAGCCAAACCTCACATCCTATACAAACTAAAACCAAAGGATGCACTTGAAAGAGTGCAGCTTGCTTCCAGCAGCTTCTGCTAAGAGCCAAACCACATTTCCTTTACCACAAATCATGTAATTATTGTAATAAGTTAATACATAGGTCAGTTTCAAGTGAAAATGAAACAGTCCATTTTAAAGCATGGTAATTACAGAAGTCGCCTGTGGTATAAATTGCACTTATTCTGCAGCATTGCTTAACAAATACGGACTAGATTGCACTGCTGCTAAACACACCCTAGGCACTAAGGTTTCCAAGGCACACAGTCAGAAGGCTTACTTTGCTGCCTGCCTTCCGTAGCCAAAGGAACAAACAATGAAAATCAAAAGTTTTAGAACTAATCTCTCCACTCTGGAATATTAGCTACTCTTGTCTTTTACTCCCCTTCGTTTCTTTGTATCAGAAATGAAAGGAAACACCAGAAAATTGCCCAAACCACTAGTGATTACAATAATGGAAACTAAACAAAGAATCTAATGCTGAAAAAGGCATACAGAAAGCATCTTTTAAGTGTTATTTTCTGGAGTAGTAAATTTTCTATTCTAACACATCAGTCATTTTTATGCATCATTTCTTAGGAAAAAATTAATATAATTTTTACAAAGTGTCATGGGATCTGATCTTGTTTCAAAATGCTGCATAGAAACTCCCCTTAGTGATTCTATTAATCATCAATTAATCATGGATTAATGTGCAATGACTATTGAATTATTTTGCTTTTCAGTGTTGACACAAGAGGTGGGACTCCTCCATCCTAACCTCAGCCGTTTGAAAGTTAGGTCCGTGTAAAGTCTAAGCCAGCAATTTGATTTTCCTTTATAGTCAACTGTAATGTGTTTTACCCTGGCTGGATGCCAGGAGCCTGAACGATCACTCAGTCCCAAACAATAAGATGATACACAAAGGGTGGGTTCACAGGTTTACAGGTTATTCTGAGTTGGAAGGGACCCA
>WEKX01024763.1:477641-495708 GCA_013390025.1 Pitta sordida
TTAATGCTGATGTGTGCCCAGCTGTAGTCAGAACACTCGTGTGTTATCAACACCCTTCTAAAGCACAGCATTGTGAGGGCTGCTATGGGCTCAGACAGACCCAATACATCAACAAAGAGGGAATCTGGCACTTCTGGAGGATCACTCATCCCAAGTGTGAAATGCCATTTCAGGTACCCGCCCTGGGATACAGCACTGTCCAATCTTAGGCTGGAAGGGGCTTCTGGAAGTCATCCTCTCTATTCCCCTGCTCAAAGTGAGGCCAATTTCAAAGTTTAATCGTGTTGCTTATGTTGCCCAAGGCAATAGTATAGGGCTGGTAACTGTGCCCTTGGATCATGAGAAAACAATAATCTTCTGGAATAGAAGTGGAGGCATCTAAAATGGCCCAGACATCTATGTTCAGGCACCAGAATCCCTTCCTTAGTTTCTCACATAAACAGCAAGAACCTAAGTCCCACCCTTATATACTACTTACTGGAATAGTAAATTCTGAAGCCCAGATCTGTGCACATTGGAGTTCCGGGACCTCATCACTCAGATGGAATTTCCTTGCTCCAAAACTGGTTCTCAACAAGGATGGGAACACACCCCACATTACACTGAAGTTTGGCACATGGCTCATGGTGATCTAGAAGAAAAAGGCACTTGACTTCAAGCTACATTTAAAGCTATAGCTTTAAATAGGGAGCAGTAAAGTGTTGCTGATGTATGTCAGTCTGAAACTTTCCAAAGACACAGATTCAGCACACTTACGTACCGCCATAGTGTGGGCTCTGGGACGAGAGAGTACACCACACTCTATGGCCATGTCTCCACAGAGATATTAAATTATGATCTCACCCTAGAAGATTTTCACAAAAATACATAGTCTCTCTCCTATGTTCACAGAATTTCTCTCTCTGTGTCTCTTACACATATTCACAGAAATGTGGAGTGTTCTCTCAATACATTTTCCATGTTTTGTTTTGCCTTTATAGTAGAACCAAATGTATTTCAAAGTCAAGTATAAACCAAAGAAAAGTATTTCTCTATGGATTTGCATTGGTCACCTCTCACAGGGATACCCACTTTCTTTAGTTACAGAAAAAAAACCCTTCTAAGAAAAATCCTACAGGCTTTTACCCTAGAAGAATAGCAGTTTAGACACTTTAAACATAGAAAACATACCATTAAATAGCTAAAAATGAAAATGGTGAAATCATTCAGCTCTTTTGTGGATTCTTGGGTTACACCATTGAGGCTGAAAAACAAAATAGTTGTGCAAAATCTGCTCAAAACGCACGCATCTTGCAATGGCCACAAACTGTTCAAAGTGATCGTATTTGCAATAGCAAAAATGGGCATGCTGATTTACTTTGAAATATAGCTACCAAATGGAAACAGAAAACATCCCTGATGGTTTGTAGCTTAATGTTCAAGTCTAGAGGGAGTGTTTCTGGTTACCTCAGAAAATCCCTGAAAAGTAATGTTTAGAATGGTGGTAGTGACAGAACCCCAATTTTTTAATGTTGTTCCACAAAAGGATAAATGACACAATACAATAAGTGCCTGAGATGCACACAGTATTACATGTGCTTCCTGACAACTGATTTCCAAAATGTTTGTAAATAGAAGGGTATTGCATGATTTATTAAAGCCTGAGGCTGGCAAGTGTAACCATTAAGGTATTACCTCTAGTTTCTGCACCATCAGATTTTAAATTTCTCACGTGTCATCTCTGCCTGATTTAGAATGATGCAGGAAAAACCAGTGCCTTCCTGCCAGTCACAAATGTGTGACAGTGTTGGGAATGGCATCCTAGTGACTTTGCATCTTCTCACAACATCCTATGTAGAAACCAAAGTCCTGTGATTGGGTCAAATGCTTTCATCTCCTTCTCCTCCTGCTCCATGCAACATTTAGAAATTAACTAGAAAAAACTCCAAACAAAACCAAAACAATTCAGACTAACCTAAAGGATGATCACTGAACACAGTGATCCTCCGCATAGTCGTAGTCCGTAATTTGCGGGATCCCATACTCGCTATTGATTTTTCAGTGAGCTGTGGGACCTGGTGCGTGTGCAGAACCTACCGCGACCTCAGTCTGATCACCAGACCCAACAGCCCACGAGTAACAGGGGGCGACCTAATTGCTGTTTACAACTACCTAAGGGGAGGCTGCCGCCAGGTGGGTGTGGACCTCTTCTTTCAGGCTGACAACACCAGAACAAGAGGACATGGCCTTAAACTACGTATGGGGAGGTTTAGACTGAATGTTAGGAAGAGATTTTTCACAGAGAGAGTGATCGCTCATTGGAATGGTCTGCCCAGGGAGGTGGTGGAGTCACCATCCCTGGAGGTGTTTAAGAGTAGGCTGTATGAGGCATTTAGTGCCATGGTTTAGACAATGGGTTGGTGTTGGGTTACAGGTTGGACTTGATGATCTCCAAGGTCTCTTCCAACCTTGCTAATACTGTGATAATGTGATACTGTGATCACTGTAATAACAAAACCCTATTTTGGTAGGAGAGCATGGAGCTCGTGTACAATAAGTCCAAACCAGTGGCAGTTACAGGAATGGCTTTCCCAACTGGAGATGTCAATAACTTCGTCGTTGGCAGTGAAGAAGGAACAGTCTACACAGCCTGTCGTCATGGAAGGTGAAGTTCAGCATTTTGTACTTACATAATATTGTGTACCTGTGTCGGTGAGAGGTAGCCAAGTGTGTATGGAGAGTGTTCAATGCTTTTTTCTCTGGGATCAACAATGTCTGTACTGTTCAAGTGACCAGGACAGGAGTTGCCTGACTCTGAGCATCTGTACTACAGCCTATTATACTGGGGTAGTTGCCCTAGGCTCCCTTTGAAGCTGGTGGGGAGCAATGACTACTCCTAAGTTGACTTCCTTTACCTTTTTCAGAAATTTGCCTGAAGAGAAGATTCTGGGACCTCAGAAATGCCTCTTTCTCAGCCATGAGATGAGATGTAGGTTTATGCAGCTAGCTGAGAGGTCGGGTAACTATGTCTGGGCAGGTTGGATGAGGGCCCAGGAGACAGCTTTGTTGCAGGGTAATCAGGCCTAGACTACTCATGAGGAATGGTAATCTACTTTATTTTTTACCATTCTCAGCTCCATCTTCAGTCTCCACAAGCACATGAAAAACAGAGCATGCAGTTTCCAATGCCTGACCGTCCAGTGCCAGGTACTCCCTGTGCAGCACTTCAGGCTGCATCTGTTCAGTGAGGATAGAGCCTGAGCCCTGCTGGTCCCTGCTCTCAGAAGGCAGTTTGGACATGCCCCCCCTCTCTCTCCACAAGAGCGAGAGGTTTTGTTGTACAGCCAGGAGACACACCACACCATTTGGCCTCAGTCTGGGCTGCTGCCTGGTGTCTTTGCTAACATGGATGCAGCCACAGTCTTCCACATGGGTTCAAGAGCTCTGGTTAATTCACTCCCAGAATCCTGTGTTTTCTCACACATGGTGGTCATATCCTTTCTGCACATAACCCAGGCTGTAGTGCAAGTTCCTTGTTTTACATGTTGAAATTCTGCAGTATCCTAGTGTGCTCTGTTAGCTTCCAGTAGTAGTTTCATCCTCTGGGATGCTTGAAAGGCTTTCATAAAGAACAAACTTTTTCCACTTATAGAGCACGCTCCCACACTTCAGTAGTTTGCACTGTTCTCTGCATGCATATTCTGAGTTTCTATTGACCAAACAGACATCAAAACACTGGTTTAAGATTGTAAGGCTTCTATTACACATCTCTAGTGTTTTATAAATATTGTTTTACATTATTTATTAAATATTTTTTATTTTAAAATATTTTTATTTTAGCCTGACCACTGACAGTATTGCAAAATTGCCTCTATTTAGGCGTATATGGATAGGCTGGCTGGCAGCTGATGGTTTGAATTAGTCTTGGGCTATTCAGATGAATGGAGCATGTTCAAGGGCAATTCCCACTTCTTATCTTTCAGGCATGCCTGGTTTGTGCCTCACAAGAGGAAGAAGGTGCCAGATCCTCTTGTTAGCACACCTTCTTAGCAAACCTTCTGCTGACCATTGGCAGAAGCTTTTCTGCTCCTGCCTGTCTCTTCTGGAGCTTTTTTGCTCTCAACAGTGTTTTATTTCCAAAGGCTCCTGTGTCCTTCAGCCCAGCACAGTGGAGAGCCATATGTTGCTGTGGAAAAAGGTGTGTCAAAGCACAGAAGGTACACAGGGTGTTCTCCACACTTCAGAACTCCCCTTATCCCACTGACTACATGGCAGACAGTTGAGGATACAATAAGAGGTGTGCTTTGTATCCAGCACTGCAGAGGCACTGCTCCAGCACGTGCTGCAAGGTCTGGCAGGGGACCCTAAGGGAGGTCACTGTGCCCTCACAGGCGAGGTAAGGGGACACTGCTCTAGCTATGTGAGACCAATTTCCTCTGGTTCAGCTCCACATCTCTTTCAGTAAGCTGTACTCACACTGGCACAGGGCTGACAGCCTCATCAGGGCTGTGGCTATTTTTAATGTATTTTCTTCCACTTGCAATTTTTCTATAATCTAACTAAAAGGGTAATTTCATGATTCCCTCTTCTGTGTACACTGTGAGACAGCACTGACAACTGAGCTGCCATCATTTGCTTCCAGAAAAAAGAAAACCGTGTGCACATTATCTCTTACACAATTGTATTTTCCCTTCCTAATAGCTATTCTAACCTTAGGCTGATGAAATGCACATATCCTCTTATTTGAAGTAATGACTGTATGATACCTGATCACAAGACCAGTTCCTCCACTTATTGTGAAAAAACGTTTGCTTCCTAGTGACTTGATTGACTATTGTAAGAAGTTATTTTATGTATTTAAGAGAAAAACAGTTGCTCATGATAGGTCATTAACATATTTGCATTTTTATTTTAATGGTTATTCCTTTTGATAATGGCTTACTCAGAGGCATAAGTTATAGTATGATTACAATTTGGAATTATTTTATAATTATACATAAATGTTATTTCAAGCTACGGTAGTAGACAGCATATGTGAAAATGAGTAAGGCAAGTCTTCAGGCAAGAGGAAGTCTCCCTGTGCTGGATTCTGAGCAGTAATTTTGCTCACAGGAGTAAACTTCTTCAGGCAAAGGCCTTAGTGAAAGGAGAAAGATTTAAAGGTTAAATAGAACTTTAATAGGAAACAGGAGCCTAAGAGCAAACAAAAATGATGCTAAATCACCAGGTAGTAAATTACTCTCTGCATGTAAATGTCTCTTCTTCCTGCAGTAAAGCTGGCATTGGTGAAATTTTTGAAGGCCACCAAGGACCCGTCACAGGAATCAACTGTCACATGGCAGTGGGTCCAATTGACTTTTCTCATCTCTTTGTCACATCATCATTTGACTGGACAGTCAAACTGTGGACCACAAAGGTGAGAAATCAGAGTTGGGATGGGATAGTAATGCTACTTGTGAAATTGCTATTGTCTGGAGTATTTCAACACTCTCTATATCAAATCATAAGAATCAATTAGTTGAAAGGCTGTGCTTATAGGTGTAGTGATAAAATTACAGGCCAAACATATAGCTAGTGTAACTCTCAATTGTATTTGCTCTGGAGCATACCATGCCCTTTAAAGGCTGCTTCAGCTGGCTTACATTTCACTCTTAACCTTAGTGCTGAGCAGTTTCACTAGGCAAGCAGATTAGGATGTCTTTTACTCCCAGTTATCAAACTGATGAAGCAACAGGGGAAGCAGGTGTACAACCTAATGCAATGAACAACACTAGTGATATGATATGCTGTGATAGCCAAAAAGTATAAATTGTTCCAATGACATTAGACACTGGAAGTAGGGAGGAAATACATGCTGGAACTTACATTTATGACCACCATGGATCTGTTGCTGACTACTCTGTGGCCGTCTCCCTGTGACCTCTTGCAGAGAGAGCACTAAGAACAGCAGAAATTTCATAGACCTGTGAAACTTTGAAACCAAAACACCCCATGGGGGAAGACTAACTAGACAGACCTAGTTTATTGCATAGTCTGAGTAAAAGAGGAGGTAAAATCCTAACTATATGAGTCATCTAAATTTACTTTTGTCACACACTAGAATAAAGAACTGCCTTCCAAATGCCAGGGTTCTGTCTTTACCAACTTGTTTTTATGACTGTGTTTAGTTCACATCTTGAGCTGCATCCAGCAGAGTTCCAGTACTGGAAGCTGACCCCAGTCAGGAAATATCTCAGCGTGTGCTCCTCCAAGACATCAAGGCTTAGAAATGCTAGAACAGATGCACAGCAAATGTAAATACAAAAGTGATCAGAAGGGCTCATGTGACAGCCTTGTGCTAGAAACAGAAGGATGGTTACTTGAATCAGCTTACATAGTAGCTTCCCAGTGCATTCATTAATGGTCTGATCCAATGTGCATGCTAATTAACAGGTGTGTTTTCCTGAGCAATAGAGCTGATGATTTTGTCTTGAGCATTGCATTTCAGGAAACTCATAAGACAGGTGCATGATTTACCTAATGTACCCATATACATCAATAGATCCAGCCTTAACCAATGCAGAAGTGGTCCAGGGGAGTGGACACGGGCAGGCTGGAATGGATCTGGGGTGGGTCCTACATGGTAAATGGTAGAAAGGGCTGCAGGGTAACCACATGATTGGGAGCTTAGGGGTGAGCTCACTGGCGCTAGCTGGGACATTTGGTGTCTGAGACAAGGGAGTCCTGGACAGTGGTAACTGGTGACACGGGAATACTGGAGTGTTGAAGCTGAAGCTGAGTGAGAAGAGAATAATTTGTGGGGAGTGGGGGGAAGAAGAAAAGGCAGGTATTGAATTCCAAACACACATGTCTGGGAAAGTCAGCTTGAGGGTGAATATGTCAATAAGGGTCTCATCCATCTGAATCTTAAATGAAATTCTATTAAGGCATACTAAAACCTGGTTTTTATTTTAAACCCTTGGGATTTTAGAAGTTAGCAGTAACACTAACACAGCATATTTTGGGCACAAAGACACTGCAGATAGTAATAACGTTATCCTTTTGGAACAATTCAGTACCAAAATGGTTGGGTCTGATTCTGTTCAAGATAATCAATTTTCAAAGAACCAAACCATTTAAATTTCTAATATCCATCAAGCTGTAGCTTATCTGGCAAGAGGGGCTTCCTGAGAAAGCCATTTGACCAAGCTGATGTGAGCTGTGATATGCATGTGACACACCACAGCACAACTCAGAGCTAGAAGCCACACTGCTGTATTGGATCACTTGCTTCTTCTGGAGCAGGTTTGAGCAGCAGCAGCCCCAGGTTGCCCTGCCAGCCACTGCCCTGTGAAGACATCCTCTGAATCACTTAGACAAGTTCTTGAACTGTGATGAATGTTTTCTTTTTCTTCCAATTCATCTGCATCAGAAGTTTATTTCCAGTCAATCAATGGGCTCTGAACAAACGCATCAGCATGTCCTGTTTGCTGCTGAAGAAGTGGATATGGAATAGTGATATGAATTATTTTGTGCTACAACTGGCTCACAAGATTTTACTCAGAATTCTTGTATTCCTTTCATTTCTTATTTGTAAATTTAACCTCCCTATCAGCGTCCAATGCGGGATTGCTCTCCTGCTTCTACCGGTGTTGTCTACTTAATCCTGTGCACATTATTCTCTTTGGTCATGAAATTCAATTCCTTTCTGTTTCACAGGTTCAGAATCAATGTCCAATTGTAAAGTGAACCATAAAAGCTTTGTGTTTATATTGTCTATTGATGTTGTGTAGCATCCTGGGGTGCTTACAAAAAAAGCACTTTCATAGCAGGCATTTGACTGATGGATTGAAAGCTTCATCTCCCTTAAAAACTCTCACTTGACACTTTGTAATCTGTTTTTGTGGTTAACACATTTCCTATCCAAAGGCAGTTCAACCAGATGACTGAGAATAAAGTTTTAACTAACAGAAGAATGACCATTTTGTAGACAACACTAATACAAGGTTCACATTATCATCCACTACATTAGTCAGTAATTAGATCCCTGGGTGAATAGCAAGCAATCAGATGCAAGAGGAAAAGAAAAGGAATTTGCAAAGATAGTTACTTGATAACCAGGGCATTACCTGGTTCCTGATGGAGTTAGTAGGGATTTCAACTTGAATTTGTGCTACACCATGAGCAAGTCTTGGACGCAGAACTGTCAAAGGGAAGTCCTGATGTGAAGTGTCTGCGGAGCTCTGCCCTTAATTAGGTAGTGTCTGTATGATGCTTTGAAGAGGTAAAGTGCTAAGTGGAAATGCTAAGTGTTGTTAATTAATTAAGCACTAATACTCATGAATGAATAGCATGAGGTTAAATAATGAAATGTAAGTATTGTTATTATTACAGCAATTGCTGTTTGGAGTGCAATTTTTTGATATTGTGTCAAGAGACAGGAGATGTCTTGGAATTGTTAAAGCCTAGTGAAGCATAAGCTAGTTTCAGCTAAAGGCTGAAAGCCTGTTTGCTGCTGAGGGACTTAACAAAGTTCTGGATAGAGAGCTGGATTTTGTTAGCTCTTTCATCCTTCACATCTCCTTTAACTCTCATCCTTCCATTGAGAGAAGGTGCTAATGACTGCTCAGATGAGCAGTTGACTAGAAGCCAGATTGGAGTAACTATACTAACGTTGCCATATTCATGCTTGTCTCCCTCTTTGCCTCATGTTTAAGTAATGGTAGTAAGTGCCCTAATCAGAATGAGGAAGGAAGGTGAGCAGTAGGGCCACCACATTAGCAAGGTCAGTTACAGAATCACAGAATCACAGAATCAGTAAGGTTGGAAAAGACCATAGAGATCATCAAGTCCAACCTATCACCCGTTACAGTTGAGCCAGAGGACGTGCCCTCAGTGATAGACTACCCATTTTGTGTCCGTGCTCAGTTTTGCCTTACTAGCATGTTTGTCAATGGTAGCTCCTTCCTAGTCCCTCCCTGTCTTCTCCTTCTTATGCTCTTTGCATGGTGCTCTTCTCTTTTGGTATGCTCTCTTGTTCCAGTCTGCAGTCTGTTGTGCTTTTTTTTGAGAAACTACATTTTAAGCACAAAAATTTGCATTTCTGTGTTATGTGCTTTTGCCTACATTTCTGTACCTTCAATATCTGACACCTGGGTGTTTGTTGCTATCTGGGTATGACCTAGTTCTCTCGACTCTTGGAGTAAATTATTTTACCTTGCATTTTCATACCTTCCTATCAACATAGAAGGTCAAACTCCATTGCTTTTCATTTGGTCTAGAGGTTGAAGAGCATTTCCTCAGAGGTCAAGCTGAAGCCTATCACTAGAAAAATGCAAAGAAGTGGTGATGATGCTGTTGCTAAAAACAGATACCTTTACTCCAGCAGTCCCCTTCTCCAAACGCCTGACTGGTAGGCACTGACAGGATCTACTTGATAAACCAAATTTATGGTGATGGAACACGGTGTGGAAGAATGAATCAGTGCATTACTTGTGCGGATTAGTCATCAAGAAAAGAATACATGCACATATGGGCAATTTTTAAAGTTTACCAAAATAGCACGGTCAGGTTGCCACTTTTTTGAGATTAAGAACTTACTGGTTTTTACATCACAAATACCATGTTCCAAGTTATCTGGTTACTGTCCGAGATTTTTTTTTCTATTGTCATTCCAGTTGCTTTAAATGAGTGTGTTGCAGTTAGTATTGCCTAAAATTAAAGATCCAAATAGAATGTATAGTCATGATAAAAGGGCAGATAACTTAGTGAACTATTAACAACTTGGTGAATTGTCTCTCATGAAAATTATTTGTAACTGTTAATTGGAAACACTGGAGTTAATGACTTGATTTAATGAAGTCCTATGGCAGATGTGGATCACAGATTAGACTGGATCACAGATTAGAGCCCCTGATATTAGTGCTTAGTACATATAGCATTACCCTGCCTTATGGAAGATGTTCCTATTCTAGTGAATGTGCAGTTATTTATGAAGAGCGTAGGAGCTCCACAGAAGTATCCTGTAAGCCAGTGGTTTGGGCAAAGGTCTGAGTAGAATGGGAACATGTGTCTCCCCTAAGGGCAGGAAGTCCTGTGATTATCTTGCCATTTTGCTCTGAGCTGTATCTTATGTCTATGAACAACTCTGGTTTCACTGACAATAGGATCTTCTCAGAGTGAAGCTGTGATTTTAATGTGCTGACACTTCTTGATGAAAACCAGTTTTGTCCACTTGGGACCAGCCTGGCTTCTCCGGTTTGTAACAGGATCAGACAGGCCTCCAACAGCAAAATGGAACTGGTGAAATGCTGAGGTTACTTGTGTACCTTGTCTTGCATACATAAAAGTGTAGATGAGGGCTGGACTTTTACTTTTGAGCATGTTAATTCTTAATGTTTCCTAAGCTTTCCTAAATCCTTTGGACCATATCTTCTCCCATTACGACATAAGGCATTTTAGATTACTCTTACCCCATGTGAAGTTGGATCCCCCTGGATCCTTTATTATTTTGTGCTTCCATGTTTTGGTTTCTTATGCAGTCACTGGAAAGTAGTAACTCAGAGGTGACCTCATTGCTGTTTACAACTACCTGAAGGGAGGTTGCCTCCAGGTGGGTGTGGACCTCTTCTTTCAGGCTGACGACACCAGAACAAGAGGACATGGCCTCAAGCTACGCCAGGGGAGGTTTAAACTTATTGTTAGGAAGAGGCTTTTCACAGAGAGAGTGATCTCTCATTGGAATGGACTGCCCAGGGAGGTGGTGGAGTCGCCGTCCCTGGAGGTGTTTAAGAGAAGACTGGATGAGGAGCGCAGTGACATGGTCTAGCTGGGGGGTGTTGGGCTGGATGGTTCTGTGGGTCCCTCCTGGCTCAGAGTGGCCTGTGCGCCTGTGAGGGAACTAGGTTCACCTATGTTCACCACTCTGGGGTGTGCATTCGATCTCTGTACGGGCGTTAGATGGTGAGTTGGACTAGACGATCCTTGTGGGTCCCTTCCAACTCATAGTATTCTGTGATTCTGTGATTCTGTGAACAGTAATGCATACATTAGACATCTCTTGGAGGTACCAGCAGTACTTTCTACCACTATTCAGGAGCCCAAATCTGGCACATAATCAATTGTCGTAGCTTTTGATGGCTTTCTTGCATCTGGACAGTCTTAGGCCATATCTAAACTGGCAGATCTGTCAGCACTTTTGAGCTCCTGAGTCTATCTTGTTATTCTGGCTTCCCCCTAACTCCTACCAGTAAGGAATCAGCTTCTTTATCCGACACCGCACACACACATAGCTATACATTGATTTGCAGCCAAAAGCCTGTGGAATCCTTTACTGCTCCTCCCTCTGACTGATTTTGGTGGAGGTCAACTGTCTATCTCAGGGGACAGTTTCACTCCTCTTATATTGGATACCTGGCTATAATGGTTTCCCTTGCTACTGTATTAAAACACAGAACTCCTCCGTGACTCTTCTCATTAGGCAATAACCTTCCTCCGACATCAGTCATTTCTGGTGGGGGCTTTTCTCTATAATTAATTTGATTAATCCCTGTCCAAATGCTAGTTTTATCTGATTACAGGGAATGACAAAGGGTGATAAAATAGTGTTCTGGGATTCCATGGAAATGGTCTCTTTGTGGTGTGAGTTCAGGATTTTGAGTTTTGTCCAAAAACAAGGCAATGAATGAATTTGCTTCAGAGCTCACTTTCTGTCAAAAGGCCAAGCTGACTTGGGGAAGAGGGTGGAGTTGCCTGTTCAGACAGGATTTTTTTAGGTTTTGCCCTTTACCTCTGGAGCCAGAGGTCTGGCTCTCATCCAGCTGTACATATTATATAAAAAAAAAAAAATTATGGTATTTTCTAGGTAATTTAGAAGACCAAGACCAAAGTGAAGTCAGGTGGCTTGAAAACAGCCCCAAGTTCTTCATATGAATAGTTTCTCATGATTTTGGTTTTCTCTGTAGCCATACTTGAAAAGTGATAGGAAAATACTCTTCAGCTGGCCAACATACTAAATTTAATCACACAAACTATGGTACTTCTTTGTGAAGCATGGCACACACACAGAGAAAAATAAAACAGTAATCTAAAATACCCAGGCTGTTCTAAAAAACTCAGTGGGCTAAACTGTATTTCAGAAAATGCTAATATAAATCCAGCTGTAGCAGTGAAAGCTTTATTTGCACATAGAAAACAGAATTTTATTTTAGTAGCTCATATAATTTCCTGAAATCAAAATGCAAACCTCCCACTGACAGTTCTGTGGCTGTCCCAGTTACAAGCTCGCATGTAATACTGAAACATTTCAGGACAATTATCAATATGTCCTGACTATATAAGCCTGTGACTTATTCCCTGATGGAAATTTTCTCCCACCTGCTTCATGCAGCCATCCTTTCTCTGCTGTGTGAGATACTTTTGTTATCAGTAAAAAAAAAAGGAACCTTTCAAAGTCCTACAAGATGGAGTCATCTTCAATAATAATTAGCCTCAGAATCACTGCCTGCTGACCCATGAAGGCTCTGCAGGCATCCTGCTGGCAGCAGCTATAAATACTAATCCTGATTGTTTAGCAAACGGTGCCATAACATAGTCTGTGTGAGCCGACTTGCCATGTTCCTCATGCTCCTGCCTCTGCTTCCTGGCAGCTGGAAATGCAGCAGCAGGGTCACTTGAAAGCTTGGCAATTTGCTGAGTACAAATGCAATGCTGGGCCAGGTACCCTGTGATGAAGCAGCATTTTCCGTTAAAAGAAAAATTTAATTTTCAGGGGCCTCATACTGAATGTTCCCGTCAGAATCACAGGGATGGGAAACAACCAAACCGCAGCTACATTATTCCACTCCTCTCCTCGCCTTCCAATTTGAGCTAAACTACCTCTCTTTAACAACTTGAGGCCCAAAGCAGGGAGATCAGTCCCACTGACTCCAACAAAGGTACAGTCAGGACCTGAGTGTGTGCTGCTGCCTCTCCTGTGTGACAGGAAAGCACTAGAACAGTGATCCAGCTTCTCCCAAAGCATTCCACTCATTCTCCAGCTCTGCTTCCTTATCCCATCTATGTGGGATATAAACAGGAGGTGACAGCTGGAGGTAGACCAAATTTGCCCTTCAGTATTTCACTCTGTGCTCAGTGTTCCTTCTGACCAGGATTTGGTCATTCTTCCATCAGTCTAGGAAAAACACACCTTGCTCATATTTCTTAGCGAGACCCTCAACAGTTTCTCTGAAAAAAATTCAGGAATATAGTAATATAAAGACAGGAGTATGAGCTACAGAAACTGTGAATCAGTTTGCTAGGCAGGGACAGTAAGACATAGTGTTTAGAGCTTCTTAAAAGATACTGAAATATTATAGCATTTCTAAAGAAATCTCATGATACACATGCATAGTTACGTAGTAGCTTAGGAAGAAGTGCTGTCCTGCTTGAAGCATGTTTTAAATAAAAGGTGGAAAACTTGATTAACATTTAGCAATGAAGTCAGCAGTCTGAGAAAATACAGAATACATGGCAAATACCTGTATAGGCTTCTCCATTGCCGCCATTTGCACTTGCATCCAGCTTGATGTGGGTGAGTGAAGCACAGAATATTGAACCTCATGCAGTGGAAAAGTACCGGCACAACCCCTGTAAGTGTGGAGTAAAAGGGGTTCCAGACTGGGAATGAAACTGGATGATCTAAAATGCAGAAACAAGAATACACCAGCCTGGCTAGTAGGAACCTGGGACAAAAGTGAGCTGGGGAACACTGTAACCCGGCCTGCATAGTTTCTTCTTCATAAAATCTTCCCTAAGCATATTTTGTAGAATTTCAAGGCCTTACATACATTTTGATGTTTGTAAGGTTCAATCTCCTGCAAGCTGATCTCAGGTAATATACAGTGGTGAAGAGGAATGCCATGCTTTTGGCTTCTTTTTCTTCAGAAAATTAAAAGGTCTTTTTCCATTGGATAAGTAGAAAGGCAAGGTAGAAGAGAACTACAGAAATCTAGCAGCACAGCCAGAATGTGATGCATCTCCGCAAAAGACTTTAAAAAGTTAAGACGGATTAACCAAATAAGCAGTTTACCTGTCACAGTAAGGCTGGCTTCTAGGGTCTCTCCACAGATTCCAAAAGCTGTGCTCTTTGAATTTCTTATGCTCTTGAAAGTCAGGTGCTGTCTGACTTTCCAAGTTCTTCTATTTTTTTCTTCATGACACAGCATTAGACATTGAGACTAGTTCCCATTAAAACCGCCTGTGCCAAGTATCAAACCTTTTTTTCTTTGCTTCCTTCTTTTATGCTCACCCGTGACACTTTGACTTTGAAGGAAACCACAAAAATGTAATCATCAGGTTATCTCCAGACTTGGTCTGCTCTCATAGCTCCTTTCCTTTCAGTCTCGCCCTTGTCCCCTCCTCCATCTATAATAATTCCCACATGTTTATGCAAAAATATTGGACTTTCTTTTATTATTGGCAATTAAGAACAGCAACAGTTTCAGCATTTCTGCAAGAAAAATAATTTCCAAAAGTGAGCAGTTTTCTGCCTTGTCTGTCTTCAACTTTTAGGATGCCAAAAATCAATCAGCGTAACAATACTGCAGTACTTAAACAAAACAGGGTTGTGAAGAGTGTAGGAATCATTTCCACACACATTTCTTTCCCCCTGCTGCTACTGAGTATAAAAATTAAGCCTGTTGCCTTGCCCAGTCAAGTCAATTTAGATTTGATTCAGTGACCTAATAATTATCCAATGAGGTGACATAACAATGAGGTGGCATAACATACATAGCTCATAGCCCAGTGCCCTTTGAGTCCCAGAGGCTCATCCATGATCCAGCACTGAAAGTGACAGCCAGAAGGAATTCTAAGACAGGTAAAGGAGTTTTAACTCTTGTCACTCAATTTAGGGCATCTCAATTAGCCAGTGACGTTGAACAGCTAAAACTGAATATCCCTCTTTTTCTTTCCCATTGCCATTCTTTAAGTCTGGCTAGTCCTGGAAAAGGTGGAGCAGACTACAAGTTGTGAGTTGTATACTGTTGGGGTCTGTGGGATAATGATAGCCTTGGTGGAGAATGCAGACAGGCTTTGCTGAGCCATCAGAGATGTACCTGTAATTAGTGCCTCTGATTTATGACATCCAGTAACAGCTCCTGGGATTGCTACAGCTTTTGAAAACTAGTATAAACTGAACTAAGACAAGCCCCATGAGTATAGTATCAAAGTAGGACCTATTGGATAATCCTAGATCATCAAAACTATTAGAACAGATTTGGGAGAAACATGGTAGTCCAGAACTGGCAAAATTCCCATGGAGATCAGTCTGAATAATAACCAGGGCCTCTTTGACTCCATACTAATCGAGAGCACAAAGGCTTGTAAGAGCAGTAGAGCCTTATACAGAGCAGAGGATTTAACTCCTCACCACAAAAGGTATGTGCAAGTAACCCCAGCCAGCTAATACGTGGCTGATATCCCAAGAAGGACACCAGTTAAGGGGGCAAGGTCAAGACCAGAATAAAACTCATTTGAAGAGTATTCACCTCAAAATTTCCAGGAGCTTATAGTTTTTGCTTATACTGTCTGCATCTTTTGAGTTGGTCTGACTAAGTGACAGGGTCAGAAAGGAGCAAATTAGCCTGGATTCAGCAATATAGTTAAGATGTCTCACTCAGGGTGGTGAATACCAGGCCTAGCAGCTAGGGTTCTATAAAATACTGAATGAGCTCAGGCCCTGTGCAGAAGTCCCACAAGCTGTGTGCTGTCTGAGTTTCTTTTGCATCCCTTTGGTCAGCGTGACACCACAACATGCTCTTTAAAGAAACAAGATTTTTGCATCCCTATGTGTTATCTCTGCTAAAAGAGATGTCTTTCCTTGACAGCATTTTGCAGGGTTTGATGACTTTTTTTAATCAATAAAGACTATTTTTATAATATGTGGTCCTACGAGGCCAAATACGTAGAATTGTAGAATGGTTTGAGTTGGAAGGGACTTTGAAGATCACCCAGGACCAGACACAGGAGCAGACACTCTGCTCAGGACCACTCTGGCTCTGCTCTTTCCAAATAGCTGAGGGACTGAGCTTGAGCCTAAATAAACACATCAGCTTGTTTGGAAAGTTTCTATGCCAAGGACTAATAAATCTGTCATATTTGCTGCACACCTAGAAAAATCAAATAAGCTTGTAGCAACTTACAATACTGCACAGCACTGTTGGATGTTGTTAATAATGTGTTTGGCTTATCATCTTTAGCATGGAAGACAATGGGGTGGAGAGAAAGAAGTGGAGACAGCAAGTGTATGGTGTCACCATACATTTGTATTGGTGAAGGTAGAGTCCAGGGAAGTACCTTTAAGTGGAACTGACACCCACAGAAATTCTGCCAATGTGTAAAATGATCCTTTGATGAAACAAGAAAATCCAACAGCTTTTTCTGTGACCTTTTGGAAGTCAGATACTATTTAAAACCTGTGGATATGTGTACATTCCTTTATATAGATAATTAGCTACTTTATGTGTGGTGCATCCTCGATTAAAGAAAATTCTTCTATGCAAATAAGTGGAATAGACTGGTCAAATTTATATGTGGAAACCACCCCCTCTCCTTTTATATAAATATATAGAACTTATTTAGGTGAGTTTTTACTTCATAGACTAGTGTTAGTTCCTAGAGAGCTTCTGGGTATTTAAAATGTTCACTCTTCACTGCCCTTTTCAACAATGCCTGTACACAAACACTAAGGAAGAGCAATCGATTTTGATAACATCCTTAAATAAATTACACGAAATCACATATCTTAGAATTGCCTTTTTTTCTTTTTCAAAAAAAAAAAAAGAAAAATCCTGCTCAAATCCTGCCCTATTGGAATCAGTGGCAAAACTCAATTGATTCAGTAGAGCCACATTTTCACCCTACACTCTTCTTCTTCAGTAATAAGTAGGTTTGGCCCAAGTTGTCTGAAGATACTGCTTTAAACTTTTTCTTCTGTTCTACTGAATAACAGAGTGGGTTGATATTTAAGAATGAAAGCTCATCAAGTTTAAATTTCACTTGTTTTTTAATAATAGCCATATGTTAGTTATAGATTATGTAAGTCTGAAGTTTTGGTAATTTGAAACTGCTTTAAAGTGACCTTTATATGGTTCCACATTTCAACATTTTCTTAAAGTAGTCAGCATGGGTCCTTACTCGTAACTCCTTACTTAAAAGAATCTGCAGGCCTTGGCCTGTAGTTAACAGGCTTACAGTAAGGAAGTCCTGTGAACATTTATACACACACTTGGCCTTACAAATCGAGTATGTATTCACAATGAAATCAATGCGACTGCTCTTGGAGGGCAGAATCAAACCAGGATGAAATGTCAACTTCTAAGAAAGGCCACACTCACTGTTACTATTTAAGACAGGATGCAAAGCGAGAGGGACCTCCAGCTTGACCTGAGGCAGTTGTTACATTTTTTCTAGTTAAATACATGTACATAGTTCAAGAAAATAAGACATAGTATAGGAAATAGTTTTTTGGTGGTTTTTTTTTCCCCACTGCTGGCTGTGGGGGCAGTAGGAAGCCTGGAGCTCAGCTCCACAACCACTGCCTGGTGTTGCCATATGATTTCTCCTCTGTTTCCCAGGCACACTGCAATTGACCTTGCCTCTTGGCTGGGCTGCTGACATGGCTGCAATTTCTTATTTCTTTGCACTCCCTATTCATCTCCATTCGTTTGTGTGTCTTTCCTTGCATGTCTGAGGTCTTTCTCAAAAGCCGAATTATTCTTCTTGTACAGATTTTTCCTCTGACTTTCTATCTGACTGAATATTTTCACTGTTATGGTAAAGGCATTTGATTTTTGGTATTTGAGGCTTTTCACCTCAAATACCAGCACTTCAAGTGTTTTTATTTTGATAACAGGGAAACTATGGCACATCAGCTAAAACTACTTACCAGAGACTATACAGCATGTGAACAGGAGGATACAGACCAACACCAAATCTCCTGACCCTTCCTTCTAATGCCTTGGTCTTTAGGCATGAATTGGAAAATAAACTAGTAGAACTAAAAAAAAAAACCCAAACCCCAAAAGCACTCAAGCCACACTCAAGATCAAAACAAGCTTTGATATACTGA
>WEKX01024763.1:499281-514720 GCA_013390025.1 Pitta sordida
TCGGTACCTGTCAGGGGCGGGCGAGGGACTCCGGCACCCCCGGCACAGCGCCAGCAAAACTAAATGCCGCTGTGCAAGCTCGGGGAGGAGGTTCCTTCCCGCTCTGTTATTTTAAGGTGCACTTTTAAATCGCGCCCGTTCTGCAGGTTTTTTTATCCCCTCACTCCCCCTCCCGCACGACGCTCCGAGAAGCGCCACGTTTGCGATGCCAGCCCCTCGGGGGTCACACCGCTGGGGACCGAGGTCCCTGGCAGCCCTTTGCCAGCCTACCGCGCTCGTGTTGGACTCGGAGACTTTATTTCCCTCCCTATTTATTGTCCTCCAAACCTTCTGGGGATTGTAAATTGCCGGCCCTGTAGCAGTGACTCCGTCGTGTCACAAACCCAGCGTGTGACCCCGCATCTCCCTTCGCCTCCTGCCTTCGGGTCGCTAGGTACCCCGCTTCAGTCTTTAAAAGCACAAGGGCACCCCTCAGATGTTATTTAGGATTTTATACCCTCACCTTTTTTCTCTTTAAACTCTGCTGTGGAACTTAAAGGCGCAAATGCAAGCGACAAATACGTATAACAGGTTTTCTTTCCATTGCGCTGAACTAAATAGCGGGGACCGCTGGGGAGAAAGTATCTCACCCTTGAATTTTCACTGATGAGAAAAGATTAATCATGGCTCTCTTAGCAAATAAGATACTGGTAAACACTATTTATTTTAAAGTGTGTTTTTAAATGTGCAAACTTTTTTCTCCTATTATTTCAGAGTTTTAAAAATGAGGGAGACTTAAATTGATGCTACATTTTTTCTGGACTTGGGTTCCCTGCAAAAATGGTTTTGAGAAACCTGTCATGTCACCTGAAGTCAGCCTTAGATGGCAAGGCGTCAGTATTCAGCATGAGAATCAAAGTATTTTTCCCCGCTCAAAGTCTTGCAATACTATAAAATAAGAACTAACAGCCAGGAAGAAAATAAAAGGTCACATATTAGCTGGCGAGTTTCTTTTTATGACCAAAAAGAGATGACAAAAGAGCAACCGACCGTATTTTCCTCCATAAAGCCTATTTTTTAATATATTTTTTATTCTTTAAGATTAGTTTGATCATTAATAGGCCTTTCACATAAACATGCTATGCATTTCAGACAGAATAAAATACAGCACAGTTTATGGCTTCCAGTGAGTGGTCCTTGCCATAAATAAGCACAGACAGGTAAGAGGAACCAGCACTGGGCACTGCACTGTCAAGGGGAGCAGTGAGGCCTTTTGAAGTGCTCTGAGCAGGAAGCAATGCAGCCTTTTTAATTAGAGCACATACAGCTGGAGGATATACAGGAGGAGTCTCCTCAGAATTTATTTTGGGAGGGGAGGGACATATCCTTCAGGTGTTCTCATTAATGCAGGCTTAAACACAGAGCATAAACCCCAGCATTTTGAGAAGAAAAAGAATTATAAAATAACCCTTTCCCTCCATATACCAGGGCTGAAATCCTACTTTGCTTGAAATCAACTGATGTTTTGCCATTTCACTCAATGAGACCATAATTTCTTTCCAAAAAATTAATATGGACCTCTTGATCGCATTCCCATCAATAATAAGGCTCTGGGTAGCAAACTGCTCTGTGCTTTCAATGTGTTTACATATAAATACATAACAACATCAGGAAAAAAGACTTTCAAGCTCAATCCTGCTTTTGTTCTCCATGCGAGGCCACCCCTGATTTCAGGAATTATTTCTATTCTGAGGGTTTAAAATCACTTCTCATGTGAGGATTAGACTGGAATAATTACTGAGCTTTGTACTTTTATGAAAATCAAATTCGGGTCTCTGGATGCAGAAATACCAATTGGTTTCTTTAATGAGCACTGGTGAAACAAATTTAAAAATATGTATAAATTATAAACTGGCACGTTCTGAATAGATGTGAAGTTTTGTTATGCAGGAAAAGAAGCAAAAGTACCTGTGAAAAGGTAAACTGTAAGCAGTTCTTTCAATCATCGTAACTGAAAGTAATTGTTATTTGCTTTTAACCTGTATCTGGTAGGTTGTAATGAGTTAATAATTTTCAAGATTCCTGTAATCGATTACACCATTGAAGTCCTCACAGTTATTTGCTAAGAAAAACACCTTGTCACCACTTTTGCCTTAGTAATGAGATCTTGAAACACCTATTTTTAGATCATTATTACTTTTAGATGTGAGATATGTGATGTCATAGTATTTGTGAAGACCGCAGAAAATGATAGATGTATTACTGTGTTTAACTGCTGACAATTGATAAAAATTTCCGTGTAAGAACTAGATGCTATTGTTGTTAATGAGTCCTGGTTTTGTTTAATTTGGGGAATAAGCCACATTATTATTTACGTATTATTTTGAAAAACAATTAAGAAAACACCTGGGTTTAGTTACGATATGCTACCTTCAGATTTTTGAACTGGAACCCTATTTCCACTAGTGCTCCTCTCTGTGTTTATTAACAACATTTTTCCCGACAGCCAGTTGCTTTCTGATCAAAATAACAAAGATCATTGGAGAGGATCGAGAATTTAATCAGTATAATTATTCTCAAAGTCCCAATGCAAAGTAGCAAGGCTATCGGTGTATTTCATGTTGATCTCTGAATATTACAAATTGTTTTTGTAGTTGCAATGAAAATCATCACGTTTTCTTTTATATCTGGTAAATGAACGTAAAAAACCTTTAACAGAAAAATTCCTTACCCACTCTTTTGCAAGCTGAATTATTATTTTTATCGATCAGTACAGTGACATTTGCACGTACGTAGTTTTGGGATAGCAAATTCCGATTTCTTACCTATGTGTCCATATTTCTTTTTTGATAAAGATTGAAGATGATCTCTAAGTGACTGATGAGCCTTATTTATCTATGAGCTGATACAAAACTGGCTTAGAAAATGGCATATTTCTTCTGTGTTGTATCCCATTCAAATGCTTGTTGGGGTTTTTGCATGCCATACCTTAGCTTTGAAAGCGTCAGAATGGTGCCTGTGTCTAGAAACAGATAACAGATACATGTATTTGCAAACAGGTTTTGACGTTACATAAGCAACAAAAATAATAATGAAAAAAGCTATATTCTTCTCATGCAGGTTTTTCTGACTGCATCTTTCTTAATCTGTTATCTGTTAAAATCTCATTTCAAAATTGTTAAAAATCAAGCAAGCACCAATCTCAGAGAATTTGTAAAGTATTTCGAATGTGATTTTAAAAACATAATGCTGCCATTATAAATAAACTCTTATCTTGAGATCTAAAATAGGGACATGTAATTTAACCTATCAAAGTTGAGCAGAGATAAATCTATTTTAAGATACTATGGTTTGACTGTATTTCTCCCTGTGTCACTGGAGAAAAGGATTTTTATTTAGCTTTTTAAAGACTCTTTCATTACTGCTTTTTATTTTGTTGGATAGCTTTGTGGATTAGTAACAGTTTGTCAAAACCATCAGGTTTTGGAAAAAAGCATAGGTTACATTTCTTGTGTCTGTGGCATGCATGCTGCTTATTTTTATGTGGAACACTGAAAGAATGCTGTATTGAAAAAAAAAAACCTAACAAAAAAAACCCCCAACAACCAAGCCAAAACCCAGGTCTAGAGTTACATATTTCAGCCTCCTGAAAGATTTTGTCAAAATTCAATGCCTTATATATACATGAAACAAATACGTATCTTTGGTCTACGTTTTTCTGAGAAACATGACTGGTTAGTGGCTTAGTCCTCTAAAATGTGGCATTTAGTTATTTGAAAAAAAAAAATTCCAAATGTTATGAAATTAATTTTGTCTGGAATTAAAGTAGGGGTTTGGTTTTGTTTGCTTTTTTCCCCCAGAAATCAGTGATCACAGCAGTGAAACTTGCATGTTTTTTGCTGTCATTTTTATCGTGGCTCAGTGATTCAATGCCGGCATAAGGCCATTGCCTCTCACTTAAGTAACAGACTTGGGACAAGGAGTTAGTGCATGCCAGGTTTTTTGAGCAATACTGCCTTGAACAGGACCTCGGCCTTACACAATGGGGAGATGAGTCCGGTTGTTATTCACATTTGAATGACTTCTTAATGGGGGGGAGGATGGTGTCTGATTTCTGATTGCTGTCCAGCATTGTATTTCTATATCATTCTGCAAACAAAATCCTCTTGAATTTCACATGTGGGGCTCAGGACACTACCGTGAAGCCCTTTGTGGAGGTGGTGCTTTAGCTTTGGTAGACTCGTGGTGCTTGAGGTGCCGGTTGGTTTTGCAGCCTAGTGTCAGGTGAGGAGGAGCGGGAGCCTCCAGGGACAGAGGGTCAAGGGAAGCAGCCCTGCTTTCCAGTCCTTGTCCAGGGGCTGGCACAGCAGTGCACACAGTGCGGCTGTATGGAGAGTGGCAGCAAATCTGCAAAGGCTCAGCTTCCTACTGTCACTCATCTTGTGTGACACAGTGAAGGCGTTAGAGCTGAGGAGAAGGTGACTGGCATGGGAGCTATCTAATGTTTATTTTAAAATTATTTTTCTCTTGGATCTTTGGACTTAAAACAACAGTATAAAGCTACAGCCAAAGAACCAAGATGAAGTCAGCAGAATACTGGTTTTGTTAATCTTGCCAGTTTGTGAATGTTCAGACCAGGCTTTAATACAACCTTCAAGCTGCTTTCTTCCTTTCTGCTGCTTTGTGCTGACAGTGAGGACAAAAGGAGTCCCTGTCACTCCTCCCACGGTAGCCTGGACTCTGGTTCCTGTACAGGTACCTCTTCCTGCCTGGACTGCTCTCCAATTCTGTGCCCATTTATAGATCTGGGGACTCTCCCTTGCCCTCATCTGGTTTTGTGGCTGAGGTATTTTCCCACGAGATGTATCTGGTGGAGGAGCAGCTTTTGCAGCTATCCTATTGCATATACCTTGACCTAAAAAGCATTGAAACTAGGCTTGTTTGGAAGACTGTTATACCAAGCTATAGACTCCTTGGTCAGGCAAGTTCTCCTATTAAAGGCAGCTGGGTGGGGCTTGTAGGTTACCATCATTTGTTTTATGAGGTGACCTAAATCAACTGAGTGATCCATTTATCTGGGACAAACACCCACACAGTTCCTTCCTTCTGCAGCATTTTTTGATATCCTCATTCCAACATAGGTTACAAATACTTCTCCTAAGATCATGTTCATTGCTTTGTTCATCCCACGCATTAGCCAGAACCTTTATGTGTTCTTGTGGATCACCTGTTAAGGTGGTTGACTTGAGACAGACAGAGGGGTTGGAAATTAGACAGCATCCAGGTGTATTTGAAGCAAAAGTAATCTCCTGGGGATGTACAGGAGAATTGTGGGAGTGTATTGTAGGAGTTTCTAAATGTCAGCTCAGCTGTTCTCACTTTTGCTGCGTCCTCACTCTAAAGTGATTAGGTCAGGATTTTTCTGACATAATACCTAAGTTTCAACCTCTGCATCTAGCTACAGAGGTGAGTATGGATTCAAGAGATGTGTCAGCATGAATACAGAGGATGTGTCTACTCACCATCAGGTTATCTGGGCATGACTCAGAGGCCAGAAGCCAGGGCAGGTCTGAAGCTAAGTCCTACCCTCGGCTGGATCGTGGTCATCTTAGTGACCTTTCAGAAAAAAGCAGATGTGGTTTTGCATATTTTGGGGGTTATAGGGAAAACCCCTCTCACTTACAGCCCTTTACTGTGGAAAAAGTCCTGCCTGCTCATTCCAAGCAATCTCTTACTCTTTCCTCTTTTTAGCACATGCCAAAGAGACAATGAACCCTTTTTTTTTTCCTCCCCCCTCAGTGAGAGTTGTGTGTTTCTTCCAGCAATGCCACGGGACTTTGACTCACCCAGCTAAGTAGGACATTCAAAACTGACCCCTGAGTTTGTAGGCATTTTATTGTCCTTCCTGTTCCTATTGTTTCAACAGGTTCCCACAGCCAGTGTCACCATAGAAGGAGCTTCTGCCCTCAACCGTGTCCGCTGGGCCCAGGCTGGGAAGGAGGTAGCAGTTGGTGACTCAGAAGGCCGCATATGGATCTATGATGTTGGAGAGGTATTATTGTTTTGATGTTTTTCGTAGATTTGGTTTGGAGTTTGCTTGTTTGTTTGGGCTTGTTTTGTTTTATTTTGGGTTTTTTTATGCTCAGCTCCTGGCGATTGATACAGTTTGAGAAAGATTAGGCCAGATTTCTTTCAGTGGAGTTCCCATTGAGTTCGTGTGGCCAGTATTATGGTAGTCATAAATTGACATTTCAAAAGAGTTAACTCATTAAAGTCTCATGAGAGAAGTCTCTTTTGAAAGTCTTCACTGTTTTTAGAACTGTTTTTTCATGGTTCAGTAGATAAAGTTGGAAAAAGTTAGAGAAAAATCGAGGTGCAAGAAGAAACTGCCATTCTGAAGTTGGTTCTGAAGGATTCACCTTTTATACTCTACTATTTCTTATTTCATGAGTGGCTTAATGCTGTACATTTTTCTCAGCATAACCTGTACAGAATGCATCTGCTCTTTTGGTACTGCATAACGCTTCATGTGACTGAATGTGTGCAAAAGTACTAACGGGAGGAAATGAGAGGTGTCATTGTGGAGGGTGGTAGGTGTATGTGTGTGATAAAAGGGTATGCAGGTGCTGAGAACAGCAGAATGCATGTTCTGTGTCTAAGGCTGCTCTCAATTCACCCTGCTGCATCTCATAAAAAAACATCTAAACTGCAGTGTGTTTGGCAGTGATGAATCTACCTCTTTGTTGATGAATGCAGTATAAAGTGTTCCACTGGCATTACAATCCCTTGGAACAGTTAAGGGTGAATCTCTGAGCAATCAGCTTTTATGTAGAGAATTTGTTTTCCATCATTATCTGTGATAGGATACTGAGATATCCATCTCTACACAGTAGGGAAACATTATACAGTATATGTAGAATGCATACGGAATTATCTGTTACTCTCATAAAGTGATTTTATGGCCCATAGCAAAATTGCTTGTGCATGACTCATATTTTTGGATTGCATTCACTTGGATAGGAGTTGCCCTTCCTCACAAATGTTTGCTGAAACTTTTTGCCATATTGTTAGCATAATCTCTAAATTGTCTAAGGTTTCGGCACTCATATTTCCACTGTGATGCTGGCAGTTCAGGCTGTTTTTATTTATTTTTCATTTTTGCGTGACTGTTCTGAAAAGGTATTTTTTCTGTCTTTCAAGTGATATGACAGGCTCTGGAAATGTCTTTGATGACAGCAGAGTCTGATCTTGTCTGGAAGTTTAGACGTGCTCTAGAAATGTCTCTTTTTGCACATCATGCAGCATATCATTCATGGGATTGTTTACCACTGCAAGCTTGCCCAGGAGAAAAATAGATTTAGTGTTCTATGCAGAAGTAGTAATATTTTAAGTTTTTTGGCCTTTCCTCTGTATGATCAGACGTCAGCTTGCAAAATGAATCACAGTGATACACTCAGATAAAAAAGAAAGGCAGGCTTCTATTTCTTGAAGGAGAAAAAAGAGTCATTCAGCAGTTGATTTGTGTGAGTCTAGTTGAGTGTTACATAAAGGGTTCTGCTTCACGGGTGTTGCGTGTCCCATCCGTGCAGAGCCTCAGTGTCTCTAGCTCAGCTCCTTTTGCATTTATGTAAACCAATGCATGTCCATCCACATGGCTGCTGGCAGACCCCTGCCAACTCTCCTCTTCTCCTGTAATGAATGAAGGAGCTCATTAATTTGTTGTCTGGTTCATTCTGGCAGTATCAGTCTCTGCAGTAATTCCTGTATCAAATTTAGAAGAGGTGGTCTGGGCTGCAACAACTCCAGATGCTACTGGGGCTGCTGTGTTGTTGGTGTCTTTTTCTAGTTTAAAAAAGAAGAGTGCCAATATATTCTCTAGCTCCACTCTTCTCACTATAAAGCCTCAAGTGAGATATAGAAACCCTTTGCAGCCCAAGAGCCTGGAACTGCAGGCATGTACAGTGAATAACAGCCTCTGGTTATTAACCCTGTGTGCCAGTCCATAAAGAGCTCTTTGATGAGTGATTCCATGCTCAGCTGTCCTCAGGCATGACGCACAGGGGACTCACAGCAGGCACATGCACTTCGGGAAGTGTCTGGAGGAAATATGGCAGCCTTAAGGCTCTCGCTTTGCTTCAGTGTGCAGACACCAGCCAGCTCCTCCACTCAGCTGGGGTCCTGCTTTGGCTGTCCTTTGCTGTATGGGTTTAGCTCTGGGATATGGTGGGGCTGGCCTTCTCCAGTCAACCATCTCTACCCATATCCCTCTCTGTCCAGTTTTTGTGTAAGTAGCCATGCTTGTTGCCACTCATGTTGTGCAGGAGGACACAGAGCAGTAAAGAAGTGCTTATTTATTTGTTTTGTTTTCTTTGGGGTATTTTTCTCCATTAACTGACTCAGCATAGGAGTAGATGGCTGAGCATGTGGTTGGGGTTGAGGGTCTGGGAGCTGGACTGTGCAGCATCTGGCAAATCTAACTTTTGTATTTGACCCAGAAGTGTTGCAAATCCTGACACTAAGCTGTGACAGCTGACCTTTCAGAAATAGAGCTCTTGCCCTTCCCTACAACATCAGTTTCTGAAAAGGCCTCATCACTGGAAGAACTCATCCCTGCCTGACTGATAACTCAGTAGCATCCATTTGTTTGAAGGTGTATCTCTGATTTGGGAGGATGGCTGCGATTACTTGCATTAGAAAGTCAGCAGGCCACTATACAATGATCCTAAATACATTCACCAAAACCATTCATGCTTCACTTATATGTGCACCCTTTTGAAAACCTTTCTTTTCTTGTGACTGTTCAAAATATCACATTAGATCAGCCATAAATTCATAAAGCATTGTTTCCTTTAGAAAAAAATTGTATTTTAATAAAACGCAGTGTCATTGAATTTCACGTCACTAGATAAACTTTTTTCCTTACCTGCTTGAACAGACAGCATTGACTCAATGAATTTTGATTAAAACAGAAAACATCAATTATCAAATCATTAAGGAAAAAATTAAACGGTAGGAATTTTTACTTTGGTGGATTCATGGTTTTAAGGAACTATCCTAGAGAGCACTAAAGTTTACTGCTGCTATTAACCCATATGGTGTAAAGAGAAAACATATGACCTAAGTGAAAAACATAGGACATGGGGGCCTAACCTTGCATCGCTTGTGAAGGCAAGGAGTGTGGGATTGAAGCTGTTTCCGTTTGTGTAAGAATTTAGGATTTGGCCCTTGTTGGTACATTATCCAGTCATGGTCTTTGACACAAGAAATGTCAGAAATACGAAGAACGTGGCAGGGTCCATGACCAAGGAGTTAAAAATAATGATGACATTTTCAGTTAGGCTATATAGTGTTATCTCCTTAGAGTATGTACTTTTAGTTGTTTGATTTCAGCATCGCATCTGAAAATAACTGAACACATTTATTTTCACAGTGAGGGGTCTATTTTCTCCTCTATGCGTGTGCTTTATGCCCATTAGCATTAATGGGAGTTACACACATAGTTCCAGGGGAGAGGAGACTTAAATAGTCCTTATAGATGTGCTCTTGTGGATCGATAAGCACTGACTCAAAGAATGTAAATTATAAAATGAAATAAAACCCAAATATCTGATTGTTTCAGTGTGATGGGATCTCAAACCTATATAACTTAACCAGAATATATAACCAGTCATTGTAAATACACTTCTCTGTCTGCAAGATCTAAATATTCAAACTTTTGCTGGCCTGGTAGTCATGATATTATTATTGTGATTGTATAATATATTTTAGCTTCTGTGGTCTTATGGCTTATTTACTGATCGGCAAGTTTTCAGTATGGTAGAAGTTGATTTTAACAGAACATGGACCACTGACTCTAGATTTATTCACATGTCCAGATGATTGATAGTTAGACCTAACTGCACGTCTGTTTTGTAGATATATTTTCTAGAAAGCTTGCTCCCATTGTGCACGCTTCAGTGATGTTACACAGTGGCTGCTGTCATAAATATTCTCTAACAACCACGTTTGTTGCTTACCTGGCTTGTTGAGAATGCTCTTTGCACCTTTGGTTGTGAAAGAGGCAGCTTCTTATCCACCTTCCATTTTTCCTTTCTTTTTTTTCTCCCCCATTTTTCTCTTCCAGGTCATATTCTGCTTGCACTGTGAGTATATAGATAGAAACTATAAATCAACAGTTTATTATTTTGTTGTAATAAAGTATAAAATAAGTTTGTAGCACAGGACTGCAGAGCTTGAAACTGTAGTCACAAGGAGCTTAATGCAGTATGTTATTTTGTTAAACTAGTTACAGGACAAACTACATATTGCATCTGTTTGGCAGTCTTTCAGACAGTTGATTCTAGTCATGTTTTTCAAAGGCAACTAGTATGACAGGTGGAACTGGAGAAAAGTAAGAGAAGGTCTTTCTCTAGACTGTCCAGGAAGGCTGACTCTGCCAAAGAAAGCAATTACCTGGTATCCTTTGCAGTGTTATTACATCTGTCCTTATTTCCTTACAGTGAAATTGGAATTGTATGGATGCTTACATGATTTTCTTAGGTTTCAGAGTTACCATTGACTTAAGCCTTTTTAGGGTTGCTGTGGTAGGTTGTTTGTGTACTTTCCTATTTGCTTCATGATAGATGTTAATCCTGTATCTCATTTTCAAGTATATGAGCAGAGAGGGAGGAGCTGGAAACTGCCTGAAGTATGTGGATGAAGTGGTATAGTAAGGAATATCCCGCTGGTGCCTGTAAAATAATTTCCTTTGATTTCAGCAGCCCTTAACAGCTGCCCCGAGATTCCTTGGGTTCTAGACAGAAATAAATGTGTATTTGTGACCAACTCTCACATTTCAGCATGGCTGTTGAGTCACTTGTTTTTCTTGCTAGAGTGGTCAAGGATTTGTACTTTGTATTCCTGTCTCATGATCCCTGTGTTTCACTATAGACTTTGTATGGAAAGCATATCCAGCATCTCTTTCATGCAGTTAAAAACTGATGTAGCCCAGAAGGAGAAATAGGAAGCTAGGTTTTATCATGTAAATAAATGTAGATCATGTTTGTCATGTAGATCTAGGTAGATCTTCCAGTAGGTTTGCTTTTGCCATCATAAAGCTTCTGAAGAGCATATATTGAGTTGGGAAATGTTTTTGCCAGAAAAGCAGAGTTGAGAGTCACCATAAAACATTTTATGTTAAATCTGTGTTGAGTTACAGGTATTCTTAAGACACAGATAAATGGCTCATGCATATATTGTGAAGGCAAGTTGGAGCAATAAAGGGTTGTGCTTGCAACCAAGTTTCATTCAGAAATGTTCAAAGATTAAATAAAATGTAGTAGTTACAACAATGTGCACAATCCAGGCATAAAGGATAATTAAATGCATTGTGAGGCACTGCCTGCCTTTCACCATTGATATTTTTGGCCTCATAGAATTTTAAAAGCATGTTTTAACAAAGCAGAATCTCCTAAGAGTTGTTGGAAAATGTAAAGATCTACGGTTTTGATTTGCTTCCTTTCTACCCCCAGTTTTATAATGTTCAGTCTTGAGATACTTTTAAAACTGGAAGCATTTAGAGATACCAAAAAACCCCCAAAAAACAAATGAACTTGAGCTTTTTCCATTAATAATATCTGAAATATTAAGAAGAACAAGCTCCTCATCCCTCATAATTTGAAAGTTAACTGATATAGTCAGTATTCACAAAGGGATTTTTTGAAGTAGGTTAAATAAGAGCTCCCTAATGAAAAAAATGCACTAGTTTGAAATCAGTCAATTTAATTACTGTGTTTTATGAAGGCCATTACCCATTGCTGATTACTAGGGTGATAAAATCTTTAAGCTTTGGTAACCTCCATAGGGGGTGAGCCGATCTAAGTAGAGCAAAGTCCAGTCATTATCACCCTAAATACTTGTGTTTCTCATTACAATATTCATTATTTTAGGTTACTGGGAAGGCTTTGAGGTCTTTATGTAAGCACTGGTTTATTCTCCTGTAGGAAAACGATGTTGTGTCAATAAGTTAAAACTGAGCATTTATCTACTTCTACAGTTTAAAACGAGGCTTGTCCACGTCCATACATACAAATGCATAAATTCATACCTGTGAGTATCCCTATGCACACGTTGATGCCTGTGTGCTTGTCACTGAGGTCATACTTATCTGATAAGAAATGGTAAAGGATGAGTTACCTTGTTCTTTCAGTGTGTTTTGGTACTTAAGGCAACTGAATGGAGGCTTGTGTTCCTAATACTAACTATTAGGGAAGTAATTTTCAAGAGGGAAAACTGAGCGATGATCTAATTAATCTGAGTTACCTAAGGCTGGATGCTGAGGATTGGAGCTCTTTGTCTCCAATGCCAGCCTAGGGCCTTGTGCTTGCCTTTCCCTGCCACATCTTGCACATGATGTGGCAGTACTGCCTCTCTGCCCTTCTCAGTCTCCCTCATCCTGGCCTTCAGACTTAAAAAGCTCAATAAAACTGAAAAAAAAAGTGCTAAACAAAGCTTCATAAAATTGATGTTATTTAAAAGATGATGCAAAATGGTTTACTCTTTCATTTAAAAATGTGTATTTTTTAAAAAATAAGAATGCTTGAAATATATTGGGGAGATGCGAGTCTGGGCTACTGGGAGAGGAGAGTAGCCTATAGAAAAAGGCAGAACTGCCAGGGAAGTCTGGGCCTTGTGGCAGTAGAGATGTTTCATGTTCTTGCAGAGATAGGAGAGCTTGGGGCCAGAGAGGGAGAAGTACCAAAGCCAAGGACACCTGCCAATGGTGCGTGTGGCTGCAAGCTGGCCATGTATTCAAAGTCAAAGATTAGAATAATATTTTTAACTATCAGAAGGCTGATTTTTCAGAGTGGGTAGAGACAGTGGGACAAACATTCTCTTGAAGTGAGGCTGTCACCAGGGTTTTGTGATGTGCTCATGTGTGATACAGCAGTGGGTCACACCTGCTGTGCAGGGTCACTCTCCCTGCCTATGGCCTGGTGGCTGCTTGCTCTTGTAACAACACGTTGTCTGCTGCTTCTCTCTACAGATAAGTGAACGTGAAATTCCACTTTTATTTTGCTGAGTGTTACTGATTAAAATTAAAGGAAGAAGTACCAAATTTTTAATGAAAATACTTTTTTCTCATTCGTTGATTAGACAGTGAAAGTAAATAGGCATTACATAGTTACAAAGAGACAAAGGGATGAAGAGTTTAAAGAGTCATCCTAAAAATTCAGTTGATTCTTTAATCTTAGCTTCCAGTTGCTTATGACAAAATATTTCAGTATTTCTTCAGGGACAGGTTGCTAGCTCTCCAGAGAGAGTTTCATGGGGTAAAAAGACATCAGTTTCCAACCTGATACAAATACCTTTTATAACAATTCTTCAGTTCCTCACGACATGAAATAAAAAACTTAAAAAACCCAGTCAACTGACCAACAAAAATCTGGTCCTAGCCTTTTTTATTCATTTGCACACTACTTTTAAGGCTGACTTATGTTTCCTTTTCCTTTGCAAAGGCCCAGATCCTCCCCCTGCAGAGAGGATCAGAGAGAACAAGCCACATGTGACAGGAGTTAATCATGTAGCTTAATGCACTATTAGAAGGCACTCAGATAATGAAGTGATGAGAGCAGCAGAAGAGAAGCTGTAAGAGATCGTTCCCTTTCTGCACAGTAAAGCATGCAGAAGGGGGAGAAAGGAGAGCTGTGTGGTATTTTCCTGCTGAGCTGGGAAACACTGTAAAGGACAAGAGAGAAGGGGCAAAGGGAGGCCCAGCTCGGACATACCAGCCTGTCCACGTCAGCACTACCAGTGGCTTCAGTACGAGCTCCTCAGGTACTGCTTCTGCGGAAGACTTGTCAAGCAGCTCAGTGGAAAAGCTAATCGAGGTCCAGGCTTTCTATGGTAGTTGTAGCTGACACAATGGAACCTGAATGAGTGCTTTAGCTGGTCTGTCCTGTCCTTATGCTGTGTCCCAGAACACTGGGGAGAGACACAGCTGTAGTCAATGCATGCTGAGAATGTCACAGAGTATGTGTTTTAAATATCTAGTTATTCTATTGGGTGACATTTTCTCTTGAAAAATACAAAATCTAGTTTAAGCTCAGTTTCTGGGAAGCAATTCACAAATTTCATTGAGATTTGTGAGTTCTCCTTGTGGTGTTAAAACACTGAAACAAGAACTGCTTTGTGTAATTAATTTTCATCATGGTGCTTCTGTGGTTTCAACCTGTCACATCCAGTAGCAAGTTTCATTTTGAGAATTCTTAACTATGTTTTCAATCTTCATGGTTTGCAAAATGGTCTAGATTTTGAACATGAAAAAATACTTAAATTGTGACTTGGAAAGTAACAGTTAAACCTAAGATGTCAACTGAGGATAACTCTCGTCCTTAATGCATCCTGTTTCGCAGCTAAAATTCTATATTCAGTGTTTAATTTAAATGTGAAATGTTTACTCTAGTGCCCAGAGTAACGGAAGAATCTATATCTGAAATACTAAAAAAAAAAAGGAAAACCAGCAAAACAACACCCCTTGATATTTCATGGATGAGCTTTTGCAGATAGTGGGATGTGGGCAAAATCTCAGAGAAGGCAGCAGTTCTCCTGCAAACTTAAAATCTTCGAGCAGTTCATAAGCTACTTACGGTGAGAGTCCATTTGCTAACTAAGAGTCAGAAAGCTGTGGCAAAAGTCCTTTCCAGTTCCTGTTCTGCCAGATTTGCTGGCATGGACGTGGCCAAATTGCTTAGATAGGAAGCAAGCTGAGCTGAAGATCACAGTATTACAGTATCACAGTATTAGCAAGGTTGGAAGATACCTTGGAGATCATCAAGTCCAACCTGTAACCCAACACCAATCCATTGTCTAAACCCATAGGACCATCCAGTCCAACTCCCCATCTACTCAATCATGTCACTGAGCTCCTCATCCAGTCTTCTCTTAAACACCTCCAGGGACGGCGACTCCACCACCTCCCTGGGCAGACCATTCCAATGAGCGATCACTCTCTCTGTGAAAAACCTCTTCCTAACATTCAGTCTAAACCTCCCCTGGCATAGCTTAAGGCCATGTCCTCTCATTCTGGTGTCATCAGCTTGAGAGAAGAGGTCCACACCCACCTGGCTGCAACCTCCCCTCAGGTAGTTGTAGACAGCAATGAGGTCACCTCTGAGCCTCCTCTTNGTTGGACTCGATGATCCCTTCCAACTCAGAATATTCTGTGAATTCTGTGAACAGTGCCGTGCCTAACACTGACCCCTGTGGGACTCCACTAGTGATTTAATTCTTCCCTGAGGCAATAGTCCTTCACTCAGCTGAACTTCCAGGGAGGCACCTTTGCAAGTGCAGCTACCCCACGGGCTGGAGCTCTGGTACAGTGAATCCTCTGTATCGCAAATTCTCCTTCACGACCTCACCCATTTGTAAAGCAATTTTCCCGCAATTATGATTCAGCCGTCTGCGACCTGAGCTGGGGAAC
>WEKX01024763.1:514962-563512 GCA_013390025.1 Pitta sordida
TTTAGAGCCCTGCCCCGCTCCTGTGTGCTCCGCTGAGACCCAGCACAGCACCACCACGAGAGGGGCGTTGCAAAGTTAAGGTTTTTCCAGGCTCCAAGAATGCTGACCAGAGCTCGGGGACACCCCTTCCCCTCCACGGAGGCGGGGCAAGCGTGCGCGGGCAGGAGGAGTACTGGGGCCAGGCCGGGGGGCTGGGGGGGCAGCGGTGCGGGGTTTAGGCTGGGAGCACACACATGGTCACAGCAGCTGCTCCGAAACTGTTCCCTTTGCTCGCCTGTGCTGAGAGAGACAAGGGGAAGGAGCAGAGAATTGTCCGCAGCCCTGCGGAGTTCCGGGGGGTGGAGCAATGGGCGTGGCCTGCATGCATATTAATGACCCACCGTTCTTTGCGAGGTTAGGCTTTCGCGCCGGCATTGGCCTGTCCCTTTCCTGGTGATGGAGGAGGTATAACTGTATTTCAAGGGAAAATGATGGGCCTGTTCTTCCAATCACTGTAGTTATCAGTAAAAAGTTGTAGATATTGGAAACCTATTGAGAGCTCCTTAACTTCTAGTTTTGTTTCATTTGGTATTTTTAGGCGTTCTTGTGCCGTGATGAGAATTGATAACATAATCTGGTAGAGGAGGAATTCCAATCTCTTGACTCATTAGTTAAATGTCCTGACAGTCATGTAAAAAATTCCAGGAGGTTTCAATGACTTTGAGAAATGACAGCTGGAGCAGGACTGAGATCCCCATGGGAGATGAATGGCTGGCAGAGTGACTCAATGTTTTTATCAATTCACCTGTAGATTGATGCCATTACAGAAGAGAGGGAATGGTAGGAACTGCAAGAACTTTGTTGCTTGGGGTGTTGTCTCTATTTAAGCAAAATTGTTCGCTTTCCTGGAGCGTTGCAGATGCTCTTTCAGCTTTCATAGTTGATTAATTACAGTAAATCTCTTTTATTTCCAAGGATTTACAGGCCCATAGTCTCTGCCACTGAAAGTATCACAAGAAGATACATAGGAGAGACTCCTCCCAATGTCACTGGTGAAAGCATTTTAGTAGGTTAAACAATAAGCTTTATAACCAACGTTAGTATTTTAAAAATAAGAGGTGATTTAAGGAAATCAAAGTCATTGAAATTTTAATTTTCAGTCACTTCCTTCAGCATGATTGGTGATTACTCAATATTTTATCCTCTGTAGTCGATATCATGTGCAGCATTTTGATACATTAATTGAGGAATGCATAATGTGTTTGATAGCTTGGACTCTGGTTGTTTCAGGAGAGCATCAGCCGGTTCTGGTATTAGAGGTAGAATTGTAGCATTGCCTACTATCAAAGATACTTTTCGTCTTCCTTGTTTTCTTTTCCATGTGCCCTATCAAGTTGCAGTTATTCAGGCTGAAGTTTTTCATAATCGGTGTTTGCTTCTAGCACAGGTTTTGTTCTTTCTTACTTTTTTTTCCTCTTTTTTTTTTTTAAGATGAAAGACAGGATCGTAACACAAAATGAGTAACATGCTCAAATTGAGGGAGTTAGCCTTAACTCTGACATTTCCTATCTTTGAAGTGTTACAGTCTGCAGTCTTAATGTTCTGTTAACATGCATTTATGTCTCGTATATGTGTAATTTATGGGCTATATTTTACTCTGTTCTTCTGTTAGACTGGCATCGAGATGGCTGATGCAGAAAAAGAATACTAAGTTTAGAAAAGAACTAATGTGCATTCAAATGCTTCAGTTCCTATGGAGGCCCTTTATACCATGTATCTTTGCGCATTACATGTGAATTATTAAAATAACACCATTGTTATTGGTATTGTACAACACCATTTTTTATTGGTATTGAAAACATAATTTGCCATCAACTATGTAACAATTCAGCAGCTACTGTTCTTAGAAGGAAAACAAAGTCTGCTGAAAGCTGATTCAGTTTTTGGTTGAGATTAAGTTGGGGTTTTTTGATATAAGCTAATATTTTGTCCTCCTTTTTTCTGAGGCAACACTACTTAAATCAGACCCTGCTGGTGAATTGCAAAGAAATAAATCACAACAGACATTAATGTAGATGAGGGCTGAGTAATTAACTTCATAGAAGGGTGGTATATACTGTGTCTGTGACACTAGGCTAACTGCTGTGCATAAAATAAATTCAATATTTAGGCTGCCTATGGTATTCCACCCCTTCAATTAAGTAAACAAATATATATAGAGCTACTCTGGAGCGTATCCTTTGTGGTCTAAACACTGTATCTTATTAAAATCATCTGCATGCAGTATGTGGGGTTTAAGTTCCTGCCAGTGGTTTCATCCATTGTTAACAGTGATGCTCAACTCTACCCAAAGTTAAATACAGTGGTACTATAGTTATGTGAAAAGGGTGCTCTTGGTTACTTTGGTGGCCATTTCGTTGCATATTACCTCCCACTTTGTTTCCATCCATGTGTGTGGCATAGGGTGTTGCCTGGAAAAATATAGGCTTTTTCAGGGGAAAAAAAATATCCCTATAGGTTGAGAATAATATTGAAGGCAGTCTGTAATTGCTTCTGAGGGACAAGACCAGGGCTAAAATAGGTGAGTGCCTGCTTGCTCTATGTATGTATCAATATATTTAATATTTACATTTGGACAGCTCTTTTCACCTCAACAACAGTGATAATACATCTGTTGAACTGTGGAAGATAAGGGTCAGTTCTTAAAGTGGAAATATAGTAACTGTTCATTATCATTTGTATTACAATCCTTATTCTGCAAGTGCCATCATTTACCCAGAAAATGAGACCAGTTGCCGGTTCTACTTTCAGAAGTCATCAGGTTCAAGTAGTTATATTTTGTTATCATGAAAAACATTTTTACCTACAATGTCATAACTGCATTCAGATGTTAATCCGTCTCAATCCATACTGCTCAAAGTATTTGAAGCAGATTCGTTTTCAGTACAGCACTTAATTTTAGAGGGTGATATGGACAATGTAGGTTGAAAAAATTTTTGCTCAGAGAAAATATAACTAAAGTTACATTTGCTTGAAGCTGTGTTTGATGATGCTATCAAATTGAAAGATTATTAAAATTCTGATAAGCCACCTATACAAATAACTCAGTGTGAAGGCTGAGATTTTAGTCATTAGTTTACCAGACCTACTGTTGTCCACAAATTCAGATTAATCTGAACATTTACTAAGCCTATTTACCTATTTCTTCAGAGAGTGTTTAACTTGCCCCTCTAAAAAGTTTTAATAGCAACAGAATATTTTAGAACATTAGTTTTTATATAATTTTTATTTCCCCTGCTGGATATGAGATGTTATGGTAGATATGGCTGTGTGGGAGCGGAGATAAGTAAACAGAATTGTCTAAAATAAGGTTAGACTTTGCCTCCAAACAGTAACAAACCCAAATGCAACTGATCAAAGATGAATGTTAATCGGGAGGTTTCTGGTCTCTCAGAGCATGGTGCTTAACCATAGAAACCCAATTTAGATCAGAACAAGTTTTTTCTTAATAAAAAAAAATAAAAAGCATTGTACTTCTATGAAATATGTTTGAATGGGTCCTAGATTTTTGAATTGGGAACCGCTATCAGCCTTGGAGTGTATCTTGGACCACCATGCAGGCTCGTCTGTGAACTTCTAATTGAAAACAGTGTGTGGCAATAGAGTTGTGCAGGCCGGCTGCAGACCACATACTTTGGCAGACTGTTCCAAGTCGTGGTGTAACAGTTCATTTTCAGATTCTCCATTTACACCTGTGTCCATGGGATGTGTGTGTTAGACGTGGTTATAGGCCCTTCTGGCTGGAAAAATTCACCCCTTCAGAACAACTCCTCTGTCAGTGACAAGGCTGAGGAGGTTCTTCCCATGGCTACTTTTCCTTTGAGGCTTCTGAACTGTAGGTGAAGATAAAACAAACAAACAAAAAGTGGCTATTAAGCTGGTGGTTGGAAAGGGCACAATTATTTCGCCAGTGGTCAGTGCTGCAGGTTATGAACCAGTGTCTCAGTGACAGGTTAATTAGTCCATGAGGTCCAGTCATTAAAAGGAATGCAACAGGTTCAACATGGATGACTGTGCTCTCTTTGAGCCTGTGGGACACTGGTTCCTCCAAAGTGGAGGCTGCTGCTGCTGTAATTGCCTTTTGTCTCCTTGTCAGGAGAGTCTGCAGTGCTCAGAGGAGAGCTGTGATGGACAAGAGCATGGAGGGATGAAGGCAGGAAGGGTTTGTCCACTCCCATCATGAAGATTTACAGGCTTCAGGGAAGGCAAGGAGCCAGGAATAAAGTGAAATATCCTCCATGAATAATTCATTTGCTGGAAAGTGGTTTTTCAGGGAAACTGAAACTATACAGAAATTTGGACTGAAACACTTTCAGCCATAAAAAAGATGGATAGGAGGGGAATATACGAAAATCTTGAAATATGTTGTAATATCTGGTTTCAACCATCTGGATAGATTCCTTTAAAAGGCACATGCAAACTTTTGGGGTTTTGTCTCAAGGTCATTAATTTTTTTATTTTTTTTTTTAAATAGACATAACTTAAAAGAGCAAATGTACTAGAAGGTGTTAAATGATCTGAAAATGAAATAGATGTTGAATTCTATCTTCAGGCACTGTTTTTTTTGTTCCTTTTGCCCTTGCTTGGGAAGCCCAGCACTAACTGACACAGAGGATAGCACTGAGTCGTCTAGTCAGGATATCTCCTTTTCCTGAGTTCTGTCATAGTTTTCAGAGAAGATCAGTGAGGTTGCTAATATGTACCACAGTTTCTGGGACAACATGGGAAATGTAGATTGTGCTTGTAAAATCTGTGGTGTATGGATTGGAAGGTCTGCACACAGAGGAAATCTATGAAGATTGAGAAGATGGAGGAGACCAGTTTTAGTGAAGTTCACATTCATGATGCTGCCTGTGGCCAGCTGGCCTGGCGAGCCTTGAACGCAGAGAACTCTTTGAATCTCTTAGGAGATGCACATAAACCATCTCCTTGGCCAGTGGAGTGGGGCATGTGTTTGTGCTTTAGGGAAGCACAGCTAACAGGTAAATGAAGCGCTTGTCTAGGGTGATCTCCCAAGAAACAGAGAAGCTTCAGAAGGTTCAAGGGCAGTTTTGTCGTGAGCTGCCTAAATCATGAAGAATTGTGACCCATCAGCAAGGCAAAGGCAGATGCTTGTCAGGACGATCCTGGCAGTCGTTTCTTTTTGGTAATACTGGTTTTTCTCATTAGGTCTGATGCAACCTAAATGTACCAAGATGTTTAACTTAAAGCAGTGTGAGGAATTCAGTCAATTAATTCGGTGTGGGTAGCACTTACCTTCCATTGTGAAGGGATCAAAGCAAAACAGTTAATAGCATTTATATTCTTGTTGTTCTGCTCCATACCTGAACATCAGTTCATTCAAATTACTAACATTTGGAGCAGAAAGTTTAGGTTATTATCTATTAAGTTATTCTGCTTTGATGAACATTTCTACCTTGCATCAATGTCATGAGTGCTGGAACTCAACACATATTACTTTGTAGTAACTGGAAATTGATAGAAAAATGTCCACATGAGTGAGAAACACCCAGGTAGCTCTAAACCTGCCCTTCTTCCATGAAGTGTTTCCTCATTTTTTCCACCCCTGCCCTGATACTGCAAAAAAAAAAAATCACATGCAGAGAAGCTGAGAGGGAGAATCCGCAGATAAACTCAGGCATCTAGCACTCGTGGGTGTCAGTGTGCCTAGATGAGGAAACTGGAATGGAAAATGACTTGAAGGGGAGCATTAATCCAGAGAAGAAATTGGAGTTTGTGGATACTTTTGCTTTTATTTGTGGTCTTTTTGTATATAACTGTTGTGGTTCAGTATTGGGGCCTTTGCAGAAAGAAGGGGGGGTGGAGAAAAAAGGATAAGTTTTCCTTTTACTTCCTTATTGCCTAGGTTTTCCTCCACATCCCTAAGGAATTTATATGTATTAGAGAGATTTATTCTACTAGCAGTCTATTAGCAGGATTGGCCCCTCATTGAAAGCATGATGCAGTGCGTAAGATTAAATAAGGTAAAATAAGATGAAGTTGTAAGGAATTAGATTGTGTGTGGGCACTGAATATTTGTACCTCTGTGCTAAAGGTATTCAGCCATTAATTGCTTCGTGAACTGAATCACTGGAAGTGGCCTAGGCTTTGCTAACAATGTCAGCTAAAAGTAATGTATGTAAAACATACAATCCTGGGGAAACTCTTTGAGATATCAAGTTGTTTTAACAGCCTGGACTTTATTTGTCTCTGGCCATGCTGTGGAGTAAAGGCAATTAAATTATCTCAATATCATAAATAGATGTATTTTTTGTTCTTTAGAATGACATACTGTCTTCTTCAGCCATTTAATACAATTTAATTCTGTTTAGAACTTTAAAAGACAATGAGAAATGTGGCTTTATTAAATTCAGTAAGTCCTTTGCCTATGATATTGTTCCACTTTAAAGATTTTTTTACTTGAAATAAGTGAGACTCATTTCATGTTTTCATTCAAGAGTTTGACAATTGGTAGTGCCATACACATCCCAAGAAGTAAAATCTTTTAGGACATGAGTAGCAGTAGCAGGGAGATGGCCAGACAGCTGATTTTTGTTGCATCTCTGGTAGAAGGATCTCTGCACTGTCCCTTAATACTATCCAGAACTGGTAGAGTTGTGTGGCTGTGACCAAATGTGTGCTATGGGTACTTGTGCTGCAGCACTGACCTCCATTCTAGTGTTGCATTTTCTTCTGCTGAAGGTTTTTGAAAGAAGAGAATGGCCTTTCAGATACGGGCCATACCAGATACACCTCTGTGTGTGTGAACATGAGAGACAGCGGTCTCGAATGATTTACTCCTGTAACTCTGGTCTCTGTTCCTGGGAGAAGTAAAGGAGAAAAATGCCCAAAGTGGAAGACAAAGAAGGGAAAACCCAGAGGCTGCAGTAAACCCTGTTAAGGCTTTCTCACAGATTGCATTTCTGAGTCCGTAACCTCAGCAAATGATGAACTGAACTAAGTGTTTCAACAGGCAAAACCCCCAAACTATTGCACACCAGCCCTTCATGTCACTGATCATTGTCACTTGGTCACTGATAAATGCACAATACATGGGAAGCTGTAAAATGCATGCTATGTTTTCCCCCCCAAAAAATGGATATAGAGTCAAAGCTAGATACAAATAGTTGAAAAACTGATAATCACCCATGAGATACGGAGGAGATATTTGTTTCCAGTAGCAAATTCCTGCCAAATACAATTAGCGGTGCATGTGCAGCAGTGTTTGGGGAGCTATCAGGTGCACTTAATCTTGGGCACATACATAAGCTCTTTCCCCAGCTGAGTCATGTAGCAGACCCTTTTCTTAGTCTCCATTTCTACTTATCCAGTTGAGATGTAAGAAGAATTTGGTTGTATTCCAGTACAGTGCACCATAGAGCCTCGTGTGCACCTGTGATCTACTAGTGCCAAATGGACATGGTGAGCATAGCACTTTTGGTGGTGTTCAAAAGATTTAAGTCAGTTCGGGCTGAATACTGAGTAGAACAAAGTGGATTAGCTATGGTCATGTTGTTCAGACTAAATGCATCAATTTGCTAAGGTGGACAGCGGTTTATTATAAGCCCTGTAGTTTCCAAATGGTTGCCTTCTTCAGTACCAATGAATCAATGTCTTGAAACAGTTCCTCTTCCATGTTATATACAGGATGTGATCACAGGGCTTCAAGAGGGCGGTAAATATGTGCATGATTCATCTGGATGCTTGTTGCTGTTTTCTGGAATTTGAGTTAATGAAAACAAAGTTTGAGAAAACTGCTTGTTTTGGTGTTTTGTTATTTTTTTCTCTTTTTAATTATCTCAATCCTAGCTTGCATTATCTTCCAGAAGTTCAGTATTAGATCCAGCTGGAAATGACTGCAGTATTATTTTGCCATAGCACTAAAGTGTTTTGTCTGGAAGTTCAGCTATTTAGATTACATGTCCCTCTTGAAGCTTAATGTTCAAGAGCTCTTCATTAGAAACATCAATGGTATTAAATGGAAATGGATCTAGCATGATGTTATGAAAAAAATCAGACCAGTAATGCAGTATCCAGTTGGTATAACATTTCCACTATAATGCATTTTGTGTAACTGTGAATTCTTTAACACAGAGGAGGGTAACTAAAATAACACAATATATTTATTTTACTACTAAAAGCTTTAATGAACTTCAGGAAAATGGTTTTCAATACAGTGTTGTAAAAGCTCTGTTACCTTGTGCACACTGACCTCAGTCCTGCAAACAATTACACTGGGCACAGTCCCACTGACTGCCAATGGCCGGCTTTGTGTGTAAAGTGAAATACACGTGTGTGTACTCGTAGACATCAAGGCCTTGCTCTAGTTCGGAAAATCTGAAATATTTTAACCAAGGGGTAGATTTTGCAGCAACACTCTGGAAAGAAAGTTTTCTTTAAAATCAGGCAGATAAAGCTTTCTTCTCTATGACTGACTAAAAGCTCCTTCTCGCTGGTACTGAATAGGAAACTGCCAGATGTGCTCTGTGAACTTGGCCATGCTACATGGGTAACCAGCCCCTGGCTGGTTAGTGAGGCCCATGTTGGTCCTTCACTGTGCACAACCACGCTGATTGTGGCGGGAGCTCTCCTCAAAGGAGATGCCTCAATTTTGGGCCGGATAGAGAACCTGTCCTTCCCCCTGTCTCTTAATTCCCTGTTGGTTTCTCCTGCAGCTGGCTGTTCCACACAACGATGAGTGGACCCGCTTTGCTCGCACCTTGGTGGAAATCCGGGCCAACCGAGCAGACAGCGAAGAGGAAGGGGCGGTGGAGCTGTCGGCCTAGAGGAAGAGGAGCAGCAGTGCCTGGTGCTGCCAGAACAGCAGCTTTCCCCCACTTAGTACACCGGTGTTCAGTGTCAGAGTCAGTCTTGCTATGGCTTTTGATGCCAGTGTACATGCCAGTATTGCTCAAAGCATTCCATACTAATCACACTGCTTTACACAAGGCTGAAAATATCCAGAGCATTTTCATACTTTATATTTCTGTCTGAAAAGTAAGAAAGAAAAGACAAATCAACCCTTTATGGGTTTAGTTGTTGCCTTTTAACTACTTAGTAGCTGTATTTAATAGCTAGGAACCCCTGGTTAAACTTGTGCTCACATTGCCCTTCTGGCATAGTCCTATTAAATCCATATGAAGCCAGATATGATTATGTGCAGATGTGGTGTGCTTCACTGTATGGGACTGGGCCAAAGACTTTAGATGTGGTGTTTCACATGGTGACTTACATTATGAATGGATGTACTATACGAAAGTTGCTGCTCCTTATTTATTGCGGTGTGCTGCATGGAACATATTTATTTGAAAGCATTAAAATAAACGATCCTAAAGCATGTGCATAATGAGAGAACTGCATTGTCTGTGTGCTGCTGTAGAGGTTACATTAAAGTCCACGTAACAATTACAGTACATCAGTTGTGTTTAAGATATAAGATCTATAAAGGCTGGCTTGAGTGGATGGAATTAGTTTCCTTTCCTTTTTTTTTTTTTAAGATGCCTATTATTTCTAGGCACTTTAACTATATTTCAGATACAGTTGGTCACTGATACTTGTCATGCAAGTTAACACTAACAGTCTGACAAAGGCTTGAGGTTCCAGAGTACGACACTAGTATTGCAAATAAAATGTATCAGGCCTGTTTTGTTGCAGTGTGGTTAATTTTTCCTTGCCAGCAGTGCTCAGCGTGTTCATTACCAGTCACTGGAGTGACTGCAGGAGCTGGGACTGTTCAGCCTGGAGAAGAGGAGGTGATCTCATTGCTGTTTACAACTACCTGAGGGGAGGTTGCAATCAGGTAGGTGTGAATCTCTTCTCTCAGGCTGATGACACCAGAATGAGAGGACGTGGCCTTAAACTACAGCAGGGGAGGTTTAGACTGGATGGTAGGAGGAGGTTTTTCACAGAGAGAGTGATCTCTCAGTGGAATGGTGTGCCCAGGGAGGTGGTGGAGTCGCCATCCCTGGAGGTGTTTAAGAGAAGACTTGATGAGAAGCTCAGTGACATGGTCTAGATGATGGGAGGCTTGGATGGATGGAGCGTGGTGCCCGTGGTTCCACGCTTGTGGGCCTGATCCCTGGGTGAGGCGTTTGCTCGGGAGTTAGACTAGATGATCCTGTGGATCCCTTCCAACTCAGAATAACCTGTGAACTTGTGTAAGGGACACATGTCCTGTACTTGAAAGTGAAATGGGCTACGCCTCTGAGTCTCAGAGCACCATCTTCATAGAAAGGCCATCAAAGTAAGTCTTTACTGCTGAGATTAGGCTCAGCAGTTGCCTGTAGCTTGTTACTTCAAAGAGAATAGGTCATCAGGACAAAAGGTGCTGAGCTGCAACGAATCAAGAGCTGCCACATTTTCTGTGGGGTACTCAGCAACTGCCACACAGGAACTCTTCCAAGATGTAAGGTGTTTCCTCCTGGGTCTCAAAACCAGTGCCCCAAACATTTGCTACTTCTAAAAACATTGGAGCCCCTAACCATGCCCTGGAACATCATCAGCTCTCACTGCAAATCACAGCCTGCATCTCTAGTGCTATGGACACAACTGGGAATAGGTCCTTTCACACAAGGCAAGTAGGAAAAGCTCTGAAGAGTTTTAGCAACTTTAGATACAAAACATGAACAGCAGAAGACTGGAAACCCCTCAGAGTGAAACAGCATTCTGTGTAGAGTGGGAGGATCTCCACTGACCAGTGACAAAGGAGACTGCTATTATCAGGGCAGCATCAGTCCTAAGGAAGCGCCAAAGGGTTCTAAAGAGTAGCCACCTGTTCTTGGGAAGCTCACAAGACTGTTCTCTTTCAAAGTCATAAACAAAACTACTCTATTAGCACCACTATGTTTGGTATGCAGTGTCTGCACAGTCTGGGGTGTGAGCCAAGCACGGAGAGGCCAGGCAGCCCTTTGCAATGTAACTACAGCAGTTAAAATGATAAATGTGCTTCTTGAAATGTCATCTCTCTGAAGGGCAACAGACACCTTGATGACATCCTCACGTTCAGCACTGGGAGAGGCTGCCTGGGCTCACAGCCTGAGTTACCCACTGCCCACCATGCAGAAAGCAGAACCACCATATGGCAGGTGGCATTAAAGAAACTGCTTCTGTGTTATTTGCTGTGTTTGAAACTCTCTGGAGACACTTAAAATACAAATGTCTTCAGACGACTATATTCGCAACCATTAAATAACTTACAAATGATCACCATCTCTGAAAATCGCCTTCTGGCTTATGTAAAATTGTCAAATATTTAAACCAAAAACAGAGCCTGAACTTCACAGCAGTGTTTAAATGGCAAAGCTGGAGGATTCCCAATCATCCCTCTGCCATGTACACGTTGGAGAGCTGAGGAGCTCAGCAGTAGCAGTGTGACATGTAGGCACGTCATGGAGTGTACACCAGGGGCATTCCCAAGCAGACTGGCCCCTCCTAAGAAGATGTAGAGCAGTTTGTCAGGTTTTGTATTTTTAGCAGGCTTAGAAAAACCTGCCCAAGTTATTCTGGAAGCCTGTGGTATGTTTGCTCACAAAAGCGTCCCTGCAAACTGTCAATATTAAGTCGTCTTAAACCCAACCCATTTCCTGGGGACCAGGCAGAAAAGGATCTCTCGGCTTCTGCTGGATCTAGAAACAAATACAGGGTAACTGCTTCAGACACACCCCTGCCCCACTCTCAGTCTGACAGGTAGTATCATCAGTATTTGGCTTTTTCTAGAAGTGCTGTCACAGCTGGACTGCACAAAGCAAGTGAGGCTACATATTATCCATTTGCATAACTCACCCAGAAACCCAGAGAGGATAAATATTGTCCTCAGGGTCTTTTGTTTGTTTGCAAGGCAATCTGACAATTTTTTGGCCTCTAAGCTTTTCAGAGCAGGAATTCATCCTTTTGTGTCCGGAGGAAGCTGACTGAGGGCAGAGATCTTCCCCAAGACCTTTGAAATGTTTTGAACTGGCTTGTGTGTTAGCAAAGCAGCCACTGGCTCTTCAACCCTTCTGTCCCTGCCTTCACTGTCTACTGGCTCTGAAAAAATGGGCAGAAGAGACAAAAATCATCCAGAAAAGTTAAAGGGGAAGGGCCACCATGGGTGGGGGTGTCAGTCCAGCCCTGCTCACCTGCCTGCCAGGGCAAGATGAAAGCTGTGATCTTCTGAGAGAAATCTGCCATTGGAGAGCTGTGCATAAGCTTTGTCCCTGGGACGGGAGCTTTACTGTTCATGCCTGGAATAAAGAACAAGTCATAAATAATACTGCTAGGCCTGGGAATGAGGGCACCAGGAGGCACGGAAATCGGACTGAGTTATGCTTTGTTTTGTGGAACACAAGCAACTGGTCTTTATGATATTAGCCAAGAAGTTGTGCAAGCCCTACAATAACCCAACTGTAATTCCTCTTCTGTACCTGGCTGCAAAGTCCCAACAATGCTGGGGTTTGGCATCAGAAGCAGAGGGATGTGCTCTGGTAGTCACTTCCTCACTTGGGTCAGGGAGAAGGTGCAGTTCAGTGTCCAGACATCTTCCCTGGGCTGCTAATTTTCCACAGAAACCCATGAGAAAGTATGTCAGGCAAATGCAAGGGATGAAGTACAAAGCCAGCTCTTAAGCAGCCTGAAATCTCAGGTGTCAAGCACAGGCAGCTCCCAGTGAGAGTGTTTAACTTTTGTGACAAGCCTTAACCAAAAATCCTGAGAGTTAATTCTGAAATAGTTTTTTTCCCCCCGTTTCTGAAATGAAGCAACTGCCCTTTGGGAAGACTTGGAGACACAGGGCTGGGCAGAAGCAGCTGGTAGTTGTCAGAGCCCAGCACAGTCTCTGCCCACTGGATTAGCCAGACTTCAAGATGCCATCTGCTCCCCTTGCCTTCACGTGCATGAGTGCTGCAGATGCCACTCCTGCCCCAACTCCATTTCACTGGTAACTTCAAAATACAAATCAGTTCAAGAGAATACCTTTCATGATGACTCAAGCACAAATGCAAAACTAGAGTGATTTCCATTTCAGTATTCCTACAAGTTACAGCACAACAATGTGATACTGCACACCAAACTCATTCTGCAAGGACGCTGCATCTGTGCATTCCCTCAACTTACGGCCAAAGTTGAAGGCACCCATCCCAAGGAGACAAGCAAGACCAAATTCCTCCTGATCTTAAGAGATATCCTAGAAGACACCCAATAGGATCGTCAGGTAACCAGGCCGTTCATAAGCATTAACCTCCCCCCCCAAAGTAAAGTTCGAAATATCAAAGCTTACTCCAATCCTGGCGATTGACTGAGGAAACTGAGTGACATCTCCACTAATAGATGTCTTTTCTACACAGGGAAATTAAGGTAATTTGTACTCAAGCTGCGGGTGTCTTTATAGCCTACAAATATTAACTTCCTCTTCACCTGACTTTGCAAATGAAATTGAACATTTGATGTACTGCACTATTTCCATAACAGAATACCATGTGTGCATCTGTTTGAAAGATTTATTTCTATCTTCATAAATACAGAATTTTTGAACACTGTGCAAGGCACCAAAAATTAAGTAAAATCTTTTATTTTCGATTATTTTAATCTCTTTTGACTCAATGAAGTAAATAAGAATCTGAAACCACCTATTTGCCAATTACAAGCCAGCAGTTAAGGCAGGTACCATTGATACAGTGCATGAATTTTCTATTGCAGTTATTTAAACAAGCAGCTTTTTTACTATAGAAGTGCATATACAAACTGAATTCCAAACACCAGCAACCCATGTTAGGCACCTAGTTATGAAATTTCCTTGTATGTGTAGTAGAATGCCAAAAGTTCTGCCATAAAGTGCAAAGACTATGGACAATAACACTTTCTTTTGAGCATTTTGATACCAGTAACATAATACAACGGCTAAACATTTGTAAGTGTGGTTTCCATTACAAAAACATGTTCCACATAAAAGCTTCATAATACAATCCAGAAACAGAACTTGTGCGTGTACAGATTTAAAAAGTTGAAGCTGTACTGGCACACTCAGGTACCGGGTACATATTTGCTGACCTCTACAGACACGCACCAAGTTTTATAACCAATTTACACATACAGTCAAATCATTCCGCTTTGAGCACCGTGATCTCCACTGAGTTTTTCCATTTGAGTGACGATGTGTGACATCTGCCCTGGTAATCTGCAACTGAGCATTGCCTGTAAAATGATCTGGTTCACAGCTCTCACCCAGCCCTCCCTAATAAACGGAACCTAAAATTAGTGTCTTCCCAACACAAGCACATGTCAGATGTGGACAAATACATTCATGGTCCCAAACTTAAAACAACTGGTAAGAATTTCACAGTGATCTGGTTACGGAAGCACAAAGACAAATGATTACATTTAAGATGAAAATTACCTTAAAACTCAAATGAAGCCAAACTTTTATATGATGAGAAGCTAAAGGAACAAAGTATTAACCATTAGAAAAGTGGCTCTTTCCCAACTAATAACAAAAACCCTACAGCAATAAACTTAGGGTCCTATTGCTGCAGCAGCCTTTGAGGTAGGTGGCGATGGCTTAAACCGAGGTAGGTAAAGTCCAAACTTGTTTTCAATCCCTGCAAAAGTGGCAACTGCCAATTTGTAACCACCAACATGGTCAGGGTTAGGAGCAGGGAGCGTGATCCTAGATTTAGGAACTGTCTCTGATCCAGCTGGTTTGCTGCAAAATAATAAAAATAATAAATTAATTTCCATAGAGTAAATTCAGTATTCACAAAAATCTGCTCCATAAAGTGAGCTTAATGAGACATCTGACTGTACTTCCCTGTAAGTAACTAAATTAAATGCTGCAATGTAAGGAGAAATACCCTGTCTTAAAACCTTCCAGAATAGTTGGAAGCCTTCATGTTGATTGAGTATGGTCAAATCCAGGTAAAAGCTGTGAATGTCAAATGTCCTGTCTAGTGTGGGGCAGCAGGAGTTCATAAGGCTTTGCTAGAGCACAAAACCAATGCAGGAACCCAGCAGAGTATAAGTAACTTCTGTTGTGGCTTTCAAACCGCTGTCCCCAAAGATCCATAAACAGTCTGCAGCTGCTCCTGGGATCAAGTTAAACAGCAATATGCACATCCACCTGTATCATCAACGAAGGCAGGAGGCAGAGCTGAAGCTCCAACAAATGGGTTTTGAACTCGGTGACTATAGACTTTTTTGAATGTCAAATGTCCTGTCTAGTCAGGGGTACAGCTTCTCCAGGAAATAATGAGGACTAATGCAGAGCATATCCGTAATGGCAGGCATCGCATTTCCCCTGCAATTACATCCCCAATCCATTATTTAGCCTTTCACTGTTTACCCTAACATAGGTCCCCAGCTTGAAATGGTGATACAAAATGTGGTAGCATCTTGCTATGAAACAGGTACTGGAATATCCCAACCTCCATAAGTGTAATGGGGTTTAAGTAATATTCAGAAAGCCTTTGCAACATATCCCAGCAAGACCCTGACTCTGACATGTCAAGGAGCATCAAGACCAGAACAAAACAAGTGTAGCTTCAGGGTCCCTGGTAGATTCAGGCACCACATACTTACACTCCCCCGAAGTCCACATAAAACCATCTCTGCAGTAGCTCGTAAGTCACCAGAGTTACACCAAATTGAGGAGAAGATCGAAATACACGAGCTTGAAAGAAAAGAAAAGAATTCCTGAATGACAAAAGCCACAATCAGAAATCACTTGGCAATCAAAGCTCTTTTACACACCTCCTGCTCCTTTCCACAGAGCCTTTGGACCTTCCTCCCTCAGGATCTTGACAAAGCAGTCCACAACGCCACTGTAGGTGGTCTGTCCTGCCCGGGCTGCCACCTGTAGCCTTGTTTTGATCACATCTGCAGGGGTGACCAGAGAGGCTGCAGGCATACCTGCACAACACAAAAATCATCAGTGGGTACCACTGCCTTGTCACATACACTACACACTTACTCCAGGGTAAGCAGGCCTTTCCTCCATACATCAGGAGAAACCAGCCACATTCGATTTAAGCAGGAGCTGGGAAGAAGGACAAGCAACAAGAGGTGGCTGTTGTGGATGTCTTTACCCAGAGGGAGCTTCTCCCAGAGGAACGACCACATCACATGCTTCCTGCCAAGCTGGGAGGCACAAGCTGGAGTTTCCAGTGCTAACCAGAAACTGGCACAGTTAATAAGCACAAAGTTTTTGGAGGTAAGGTTGATCTTTCCTTTTCATGCCTCTCTGTTGTTCCTGGCATCCTGGTTGTACATTATGCTAGAGTAGCCTGTACACAGACACACAGACACCCCTCATGCAGCAATATCACGGAGAGCCAGATAATGCTGTGCACACTCATCAAGGTGTGAGAGCTAAGGCTTACAAAGAGGGTGATTCTCCTCATTAAGAACAGCAGACTGCTCAGCTGCAAAGCCACAGCTGACATCCTCGTCAGAATATTAGGAGAAAGATTTAAATTTACCCTGGCAGATAACCATCTGAATGCAAAAAATATCAAATTATCAATGGGTGGTATTTCTAAAATCATTCCTATCCAAACTGGGGCTGCCTGTGTTTGGTATTGGGGAAAAAAAAAAAAAAGCCGAAGAAAAGCACTGAGACTGTACCCAGAAGACACTGTCTCTTACGGTTTTATTACTTTTCCATTCTGCATCTGTTCCAAACCAACTTGGTTAGATGTAGATGCATAAATCTCCTTTTTTTTTCTCTTTTTTTGCAGGCTTAATAATTCTGTAACTTTTGTCCAAACCTTCATGGTCTGGCTTCAAGCTCCAAAGCACCCTTCCTTGCAGACTGCTCCAAGAGATCTAATCATGTGTGTATCACCAGAAGATCTCCTCCTTCTCTCCTGGACCCCGCAAAATAACACATCCGCTGAACTTGCACAGTGGGCTGGCTGGCAGGCAAGTGCTAAAACCCAGTCAAGGTTTCTGAACTCTAGAAACACTGAAATTCCTCTTTGCTTAGCCTTACTCACACCAGGATATTTCTTGAGTCTTCAATTTAAAGCTGGACTTTTGTCTTTCAAAAGACAACCAGTGTTTTCAAGAAAAACCAAAGGACATACTTAGAAATGACTCAGCTGCCTACACATTGACTGCCATCTCCTTATTCCTCACTCCACATTACTGAGAATATTTGGTAGTTAAAGATGTTTTAAATCCCTTTTTAAGGAGCTATGTGTACAGAGCAGAAGAGTTTACAGAGAAATTGAAGTTACAGACTGCTGCCATGAGGAGCTTACAATCAGAACTGGACAAATAACACGGCAGGAGGTGACATGAAAAAAGAGAAGCAAGGGGAGAAGAAGGAGATTCCTGGAGGCAATAAGCAGATGGAGCAAATTAAGGAGAGATCCTTTAGATCATATTAGAGTCACCTCAGGAAATGCCACGGCACAACAGATTGAGAGATCTGGTGAACAGTGAAAACCAGAAGGACACTAAGCTAGATGGCCTGCATGTTGAACTCAGCAACAATGAAAAAATGATGTAAGCAGCACAAGCAACACACACTGGCAAAGGATGCAGGTGCACATATGACCAATGGCCAGCTTGGATAATCCAGCTTCATAGGCTGTGGAAAGAGGGAGTTTCCCACATGCAGCCAGAGCTCATGCACATGACCGAAGTCCAATGACCAAGTGACATCCCTGGGCAGGGCAGAGACATCAGCCTAGAGAACAAAGCCAGTGTTTCAGAGGTGGGGGGGGGTTTGTTCTGTATTCCTCTTGACTTTCTCATGGCAAAACAGCAGACACCCCCACCATGCTTTACTTGTATCCGAGAAAATAAATTTCTTATTTTTGTAAACAGTATGATGAATGTTGTATCTCTAACACTACAATTTGCTCATGAGATTTAACCTAGGATGGGATTCACAGGAAACACTGGATAAAATTCACATTATAGCTAGATTGGTGAGCCATATCAGCAACAATAAAGACTGCTTCTGTGCCTGAACTTCAAAGAGACGGTTATCTCAGTCTGCAATCACCTGACAATGGCTAGAAAGAGAAAAATAGGAAAATCTAAGAAATTACTTGGCTTATAAATGCCAGCTTATGTTTCAAGTCTGTAAATATGATCTAAAGTTAAAAAATTGTTTTGTTCCATTAAAATGGGTGAGAAATAAGCTGGCTGTAAAAACTCCTGATGGAGGCCTTGGAGCCTGGCTCTGGAATGTGGTGGAGGAGGGGGGTGGACAAGGGGGTTTTAGGCAGCAGTCATTGGAACACAGCTAGTTTTGCTAGTGCCAGGTTGATTCCTTTGGACTATGAGCTACTGAATAGAGAACTATATGCTCCAACAAAACAAACCTACTGATCTCAGCTATCATCCAAGTCCAGATACTGCCTGTAAAACAACCCTGCTCCTCAAGAGACACAGCCTTGTGTATAATCTTGACCAAGAATAGTTTTCTCAGGCAGAAGAAAGCTTGAAATCAAATGAGAAAACATTGCTAAACTACCTTTCTGTACTGGATTCACGCCATTCCATCATTTTTCTCACCTGCAGGTTGCAGTAGCCTCCCAGGGGCCATGCTGGAGAAAGAACTTGGCTACAGCTAGAACAGACCAACCATCCCCCAATGAACATGGTGGAAATATCTGCTGATATGAGTCCTGCTCATACACTCCCCCAGAGGTCCACAATTTTGCAAAATTGCACAACTGCACAAATTTTCAAGCCCATTTGTTTCCTGGGTGGGAAACCATGGCCATAGCAAGAGCAGGACGCTCAAGCTGCCCTCTCCAGGGCACAGCTACCAAATGGTGATCCCCTTTGGGTGTAAAAGCTTGGTGCTGTGGTGGGACCAGCAACACAGCAGACACAAAGGCGAGCTGAGGCTTACGAAGCATGTTTCTGTCTTTTCCCTTAGGCTCTGGCATGATCAAGTTAAATGCATCTGTCAGAAGTGAAGCATGATTGGCTCTCCTGTCTGCTACACAGCAGACTAGAACAAGCAAGCGCTCAAGATCACACTCAGCACCTCTGTCACATCCGGGTACACTAGGAATTAGATGGCACAGCAGAAAAGTTTTTAAGCTTTTCTGTTTTGTTTATTATAAAAAGACACATAAAGGTAAAATCCTTAAGAAGCCATGAGATACTGAGGGTAACAAGTACTGTCATCACTCTGTCATCTGTTATGTCATTGTGCTTAGAGAACTGTACTACTAGTGTGGCTTCTGGACTCTATATACCAAAATTCAAGATTAATTCAATCATAAAGAATGTCACAAATGCCATGGTTTATAAATCATTTCAACAAAACATAACCAGTCAGTCAGACACAGCCAAAATCAGCACAGTAACTTCAGAAGGAATGATGATATATGGTAACAAAACAGCAGCACTTCCTTTTGCCTTTCTTTCACTTCCTGAACATTGTGATTAAAGCAGGAACTTACAGTATCTTTAACATCAACTCACTCTACAGCACGGTAACTTTCTGTGTAAGGTTGCAAAATACAGTATTGTTGCAGACAGTCCTTTAGAGAACTTTTTGTTGTTCTCACTGCCACAACCCTTGTGCTGCCGGTGCAATACAGTGCCGCGCAAAAAGAAATCTGGGCACTTACCAGCTATTGATCCAGCCAAGAGGAGATTTCCAGGGCTAACCCTTCCATCTTCATTTGCAAATGAAGCTTTCAAATGAGCATAACAAGGGAAGTAAATGGCAGAGAAGGGGATATCACGCAAAAAACATGCCTTAGCACCCTGTGTTGAAAAAGAGAACAAGTTTTGAGAATGAGCAAAATTAACATGATGACCTGTGAACATCAGGGAACAGAGCAATATTGATAAGTGTGTGGGGGTTATAGTTTGGGTTTTGTTTGTTTGGGGGTATTTTTGCTGCAAAGGGCTTATAGAAAAAGCAATTTCTCCTCTCCAAATTGTGAGAGATTCATGTATTTCACCCTGCTGAGGAGTGTCTGTGTGTTGTTTCTTGGTTCAGTAATTTCTGTTATTGTATGTATCTTGTCTACTTATTCTCCCTCACTCCATAGTACTGTAGTTATGAGCTGGGAATGGAGAAAATGTCACGTGTTTGAGTAAACTCCAATATCAGATTTGCAGAACTTTGAATAGTTGACACTGTAGCCATGAACCTGTACTGGGAGTTTAGGATGTGTCTGTGCCCTCTCATTCCCACTTAAAATAAATACTTCAGGGAAAACAGTGCCCAGTCCATACATCTATACACTACAGACAGTCTACAGACATACATCTATGCAACATTACTGAAGGAAAGAAGGAAACAAAGAGAGTAGGAGCAAAACACTAAGTCTTTTGCAGAACAGTAACAGGATGATTTACTTGTGAACTGTAGGTTTTAAAGTACAGTTTATTTCAATAATAATTTGTTTCAAATTTGAAATTATTATTCAAATTAATATATATTTATTCAAATATATATACTATTCAAATTAATAATTAAATTGTTAATTTGAATTATTATTAAAATTCAATTACATTATTAAAGTAAATGGGAATACAGTTTGTTTCAATAAATTTAATCCCTTGGTGTAAAATTTGTCTTGCTATCAATGTACGCAAGTGGCACAAGCAGCCAACAAAGTTCTCAGCAATACAGCTGGCTTCCAATCTAAGAGGGTGTCAAACAGGCAAGGAAAGTTTTGGGGTAGTACCAAGCAATCAAATGTTTTCCAAGCAGAGATAAAAGCAAAAATATCACGAGGGAAGGTCAACCAAAACAAAACAGTATCAAACAATATCCATGCTCCAATAGCAACAGGGACTTGCAATTCACCTTTCCTCAATATGGAGATCTAGAGGACACCAGAGCCTGAACACACCAGGACTGAGACCAGGAGGAAGGCACAAACAAGAGGTGGCTTAAGAAATCGGTAAAATCCTTCAAGCTTGAGAAAGAAATAGTTCATGGATGAGCATAAGCCTCTTCTCTTTGAAGGGACGGTGGAGACCTGGTGAAACTGCCTAAAGTTCATCCATGAACACCACAGGGTGCCTTTATTACTGCACTTCTCTTGTGCACAGGTTTACCTGCTTATCACTCAGTGGTAGACGTTTCACAGAGGACATGCTCATATCCACCTAATTTAACTAAATCTAATTATATACCTGGACACATCTGTAAGCTTAGCTTGTACTATAATACAAGTTAAAATATAGTGCTTATCCAAGTCAGATGCTGGCTACCAAAGACAAAAGAGCTGCAGGGTGTCAGAAAAAACGTAAAGTTGCCTTTCCATAAGGTAAGCAGGATGTGTCACAAGAAAACCAGGTCCTGCAAGCCACTTCTCAGGAGATGCTAATAAGTGCAGTTTGCAGTCTGCGAATGCCTCGGAGAAAATAAAGGTTTATCTAAAAAGGCCATTATGTCTTGCTGTCAGACTTTCTGTATGTCACAGACTCAGCTACCAAACGAAGGGAGCACAACAGCCCCTGCTGCGTACCACCGCACTTCCTCAGCTTATTTCTTGATGTTTTCAGACTGAGAACTGACCACTTCCCCTGGCACTCCTTTTAGAGGTTAATGACTCCTGCTGTTCAGACCCTTTGCTGTCTCAGCTGGATTTGTCTGACTTATGCTGCCAGTCTCTGGTTCTTGTTATGCGTTTTTAAGAGACACTAAGGAAAATGCCATAAAGGAACTCAAAACGAGCTGCTGTTGTAGCTGCTCAACAGCCTGCACTGAATGGGGTTATCAGCCATGGAACAAAGTGATGCTGGGATGGATTCTCCTCTCATAATTACCTGTAGGGCCCATACCCTCTACCTTGAGGGCACAGAGAAGGTGAATCTTTCGTATTCACTACAGACAAGAATTCTGGACACTCATGTGCAACAGAAGCCTGTTTATCAATTGACCTTTAATCTTCTCATATAAAGACAAGACTAGGGTTTTACCAAGTTCTGTATGAAAACTCCCAACTTTTTAAGGATCAAATGTCTACACTGGATTTACTTCACAGAAAAATTATGAAACTCACTAACAAACATTCACCGACTGACATGGCTTCGTCAAAGATTTATTTTTAGAGCATGCTTTTCCTCAGAGCAAATCTCTTCACTGCCTTTGCCCTCAGGGCACATTACTTTTATTTTCTTTGCAGTGCTGTCATTAAATACTGCACACTTTTTTTCATCTACATTTTTTTCATACTCTGAAATGTATTTCAACATAGTTAAAATAACTTACAGAAATCAATAAACTCCAAATGCAAGCAACTCTTAGCTCAACCTGAGCTCCTAATATTCCTTCCCCTTCATTAAAAGGCTCTCTTTCATGGGACAGAAGTGGCATACTGTTAATATCACTAATAGTATACATTCAGGTACACCGAGAGGGAGGGATGTCCATCAACTTAGTTGGCTCAGCGTAAACAAAACCTGGATCAAAACTTGGATCCACTTTAATAATAATCCAGTTTGGCTACGGTCCAGCATTGCAACAGTCTAAAGTTTCCCTCCACCGTTCTGTTTAAAGTCTGGGAAAGCATGTTCAAAAGCAGGCCTCATTTAACTTCAAGTTAATCATCCGCAACCAGCCTAGGCCAATTAGGAAGGCTTAGGGAGATCGGCCACAGTATCTTAAAAGGCAAAAGAAACATTTATTTTACTTCTCGCACCTTTTTGATGTGGACAACGTGCTGAAAGCCAAAAGGAGTTTTAATCAATCCCCAGAAACCTGTAAGGATCATCCACCCGAGTTTATTCTGGCAGCCAAGGTGTGGACCTGCCAGGCATGAAATTGCTGGGAGATCCTACACACCATGACATGTGCCTCCCTCGCACAACAGTCAGTTGGCTCCCATCTTCAATCTCTTTAATAACCTTAAAGCTCTTAATCTGGGATAGTATCTTGCTGAATAAATCTACGGAGGAAAAAAAAAACCTGATTGTCAAAGATTCGGATAAATAAGCCCAAGTCAGTGCTGGGGCAGGTTCTTTAGCATGCTAATTCCTGCTTATGCCAGCTCTACCTGCAAATAAGGCTCTAAACAAACTATTTCTACTACAAGGGGAGGGTAATTATACTGACAAAGGCACCTCTGTGTCGGGTTGGGCAGAAGGAGCCGGCAGGTCTGGGAGACGCAGGCTTAGCCTAGTCTCCTGCAGTGAATGCACATTGTCTAGTGCAGGGGGAAAAATGCCAGACTGGGGGGACCTAGGAGCATTCAAGACAACAGTGGTGCACCTTGTCTGAGAGGGTTATTTAATGCTTCTGGCACCTGTACTTAGAGCCACCCCCTCTTTTTCTCTTTTACAGGTTTAGAATTTATTTGGCATGTATAATTGTTATTTTGATCCTATAGCTACAAACAATAGGCAGCATGTCATTTCTTGATCATTTTGCATTCTTCTTGGGTTTTACTACAGGCTTAACCCTTTGGAATCGGAGCCCTAACAGCACCCAACAGGTTTTGTAACAGTCCGTCAAATATTACTGACATTTGATTTCAAGGGCTGCGGGGTTTTTTCTACTGTAAAATCACATTGCCTTAAAAGCTACCCTAGCTTTTTATTCACAGAGATTTATACCAACCCAATTATGAAACTGATTTAGAACATCACATTAGAGGAATAAAACACTGATTTAAAATGCTCTACCAGCAATTTCTATTTAGATTGCACAAAAAAATTATAGCAGTTTTTAGTTGGGGAGGCATTTTTTGGTTAATTTCGAAAGAAATTCATGAAAAGCATGGTCTCACATAGGAGAACACCGTCACAAATAGGCATGGTGGATGCAAACGAATGGAACTTAAAACTTTTACTGCTCAGTTTCATATGTTTATCACCCTGCTGTAAACTCTCAACTTCAAGATGTGAAATACCTCAGCTGTTATCAAAGGAAACAGGTGAGAGCTTGGTACACATCCTGTCACCTGAAATTACATTTTCCAGGTCAACACACCAGAAGCTGTTTATGAAGTATGTGGTATAGGTGGGAGGGGAGAAAGAGGAGACTTCTGGAAGCTTTTCTGACTAGTTTTGGAGATGAAAACTGTGTTGGTGATACCAGCCAAAGCACAAATCTGAGCTAAATACCTTGTAGTATGTTTTTATGAAAATAAACATTACCACAACCAATATATGCTTTCCTTGAAGAATCATTTACTACTGTATTATTTAATGTCTTCCTGGGATCCAGAATTACGTTGCACATAATTATGGAGTGATACTGTCTGTTAGCTGCAAAGCACTATTCAGAATGATTATTTATAGGAAGAGTAATATTTTATTAAATATTTTATGGCAGATATTATATGGATATGAGTTTCTATGATGTATAAAATAAGGAGGTGTACTTACAGTGCTTATTTACATGAACACTTTTAAAGATGTTTTTCAAAACCAACAGAATATAAATTCAACTGACTTTAATGGGACTCTATGCATATTAATGCATTAAACCAGGCAGAAGACAGAAAATGTATTACCTAATCCTGGACGATTGCTTCAATATTCAACTGTGATCAGAAATTAAATAAAATCCATTAAAAATAATGAAAACCAGAAATGTATCCTTTCTCATTTCTGCCAACACAAATGACATTTTGCATTAGGTTAAATTCTATTTTCCCTAACTATGTTGTCTCTTTATTTTTAAGAACAACTGTCATCTATAGAACATCTGTAGCTAAAGAAGAATTTACTGGTCACAAGCTTCCATGCCCTGGTGCTTTCACAGTAACAATTACTGGCAGAAAGAACACAAATAGAGGAAACCAGTTGCTTCTGCAAAAGTGCTGTTATGTGCTTCCCCAAAGCAGCAGCTGGATCCTGAGAAGTACAATGTTTTAAAACTCTTATTTGCACAAGTAGTTCAGAATTTTAGACAAAGACAGGAAAAAAAATATGTGCTATGTAGCTTTAAAGAACTACAGGGGTCCAACCCAGCCGTCAGCTTAACAACCTCTATGTGTCAAATCTTTTTATTGCTGGAATTAACATGCATTTTATTTCTAAACTGCATATTATTACAGAGTGGCTAGTATCTGACCACCTAGTGAAGGCATAGGGAGTCTGAGAGGAAGCTTTAACTGTAAATTGTTGCACTTACTACAACCCCTCTCTTTTTCAAGACCTACTGTTCTTTACTTCTTTGGTGGGGAAGGAAGAGAAGGAGAGATCAGTTACCTGACCTGGACCTCCATGCACTGTGATAGAAATTTTCCCCCCAAATAAAAATGTCTACAGCTAAAAGGGACAGTTTCCTCAAAGGACTAGGATAATTTATTCCACTGTGTAGAAGGTTTTGAGCAACATCAGAAGACCAGCACAGATGAATTCATGATTGAGTTCAAATGCAGAAAGTAAAAAGGAAGCAGAGATGGGTGTGGGCTAACCAGGATATAGAGAACCACTGTCTGGGCATGCAGCAATTGAGACAGAAAGGCCAAGTATCAACTGGACTTCAATCTAGTATGGGATGTGAAGTGGAAGTAAAAGGGGCTTCTGTGAACACATCAGTAGCAAAAAGACAACTAAATGAATTGTGAGGCTGTTGTGCACTGGGGGCAAGAAACCTAGTAACAAAGTACATGGAAAAGGCAGGGAAGTTCCTTTTGCCTTATTTTTTACTAGTAAAATCTTTCCCTAGGACTCTCAGCTCCACAAGCTTACCAGAAAAGTCTGCAGGAGCACAGCATTATCTACAGACAGATCACCTAAAACCATATGCACATACACAGTCCTGAGACCAGATTAGATACCTCCACTGGCACCAAGACACCTGGCTGATGATGTTGTCAGGTTGTTTTTACCTTCAAAAGGTCAAGTTAGTCAAGGGGGTTCGGATAACTGGAACAGACAAACATCACACCCATCTTGAAGAAGGTCTGGAAACTACTAACTGTTGGGCTCACCTCTGTTCTTTGGAGGTTTATGGAGCAAATGTTTCTGGAAGCCATTTCCAAGCATCTGAAGGGCAAGAGAGAGATTGGGAACAGCCAATATGGATTTACCAAATCTAAGCTGAGCAACCAGTTTGCCAGATCTGTGGATAAGGGGCCAGCAATGGATGTTGTACAGCTTGGCTAAAAGCAAGACTTTTGAGATGCTCTGTCATGGTATCCCATAGCTAAATTGGTGAACATGAGCTGCACTCTCAGCATATTAGCAGATGTTGCTGCATTAGGGAAATGGCTAGTGTGCTATAAGGTGAGGCTGCTATTGAGAGACACCTTCACAGGATGGAGATACAGGCTGACAAGAACATCATGAAGTTCAATTCAGCAAAATCCTGCATCTGGATTAGAATTGCCCTATGCACCAGTACAGACTGAGAGGCACGAAAACATCTTTGAAGAAGAATTCTGGAGGATAGTGGTGGCCAGGTTGAGTATGGGTCACCAATGCCTCGTTTCAGTAACATCAGACAGTCACACACTGGGCTGTAGTAGCAAGAATGAAAGGGAAGAGATTATTGGCCTCCATTCAGTACTGCTGGGACCACATCTGGAGTCCTGTGTCCAGCTCTGATCTCTCCTGGACAAGAAAGAAACTGCCACACTGCAGTAAGTCCAGTGCAGGGCCATCAAGCCAGTTTGGCAGCCCACGGTCCATAAGAGAGGAGCCCAGTGTGCACAACTCTGAGAAGAGCAGGCTATGGAGACACCTTATTGTTTGCTTCAACTGCTTAAAGGGAGGGCACAGGGAAGAAAAATCCTCTTGGAGGTGCACACTGGAAGGATTAGAGGCAATGGATAAAAGCTTGAATGTGGTCAATTCAATTAGGTATTAGGAAAAACGTGAGGGTTTTTTTGTTTTGTTTTAAATCATGAAGGGAGTCAAATACTGGGTCAGGTTGCCCAAATGAACTTCAGAACTGGATTTCAGCACAAGTTATTCTAACACCAAATCTACAAGTAGAGCAGAGCACAGAGCAGATATATCAGCACAGTACTACTGTGAATTGTTTTCTGTCACTAGCCCAGTAAAGTGTCACATTAGCATGCCAATGAATGACCCAAAACAATATTAATCTCACTCATATGGAGGGGCATCACAACTATGCAACCCAGCTTCTTGGTGATCCTCAAAGGCTATTCATTTGGACTACAATACTGGGATAATTGTTATCATAATCAAGAAAAGATTCACTCAGCTGGGTGCAATGAGGTTTACATACTATTTCCTTTGTCAATTTGTTGACATAAGACATAAAGTTTATTTGTCCATGCCTGGTTTTTCTCTATTAAAGAAATACAGGAACACTGCAATTATCTATATCAGGGATGTGTTGGCATTTTATTCTAAAACCCACAGAAACTGCTTCATAGATAGAAAAGCATACAAAATATAGGAATTCAATTAACAAGTAGTACATCTTGCTTAGACATGCAGGAATTTGCCTCACAAAGCTAAGACCAGTTCTTTGCATCTTCTGGTTGCACTTAAAAATAACGAAAGTACATTCTTCCTTGATGACTACTATATCAGACTGTTACAGATCTTCACCTGAATTTCAGCATAAATGATACGTAGGAACTAAGCAGAGCATGCTAGACTGATCTGTGATGGTAAGAGCAGCTTTTAAGATGACTGAACTGGGAAAAGATAATTTTCACTGTATTCTGTCCAATGCAGTAAATTAAATTCAGAGGGGAAAAAAAAGACATCCAGCTATTTCAAATGAACATTTCTGAAATTCGAAGTCTAAAATTTTGCTTTTAACACTTGCAAAAGAAAGTTAATCAGTTGGTCTAAATCATGACTAAGATAGACAAGTGTTGAAACAGCTGCAATACATGAAGGCTCATTAAACCTAGAAGGAAACTCCAAGATTCACAAATAAAACCGTTTTCTAGAACAAGTATCTATACTCATCCTTCCTCAGCAGTATGTATGGAGGCTTACCTAGATCTACTAAAGTAAGTACATTCAGGGCTTGAGATACATATAAGCCTTGTGTCTTGAGACACAACAGACAAAAGCTAAAGCAAAGATTTCAGGTGCCAATGAAAGTTGTTCAAGTTAGAGCGAACAAAATTAAACGTACTGAGACAGACACAAACACCTCATTCCTGTTTTAAAGTTTAGAGTTAATCTGACTCATTAAGAGTATGAGCATTCCAAGCGTATCAAGATATTGCAGTTTTCATCAGTAGAACATTTGTTATTTGATATCCACTTAGTCGTTATACTCATTAAATTAATTTACTAGAAGCACCTACCAGAGAAGGCAGCACCTACCCAATTTAGTCTCATCTGAAATTCATTGTAGACCACTGATGTCTCTGGGAAGCATTTACTGGGTCTAGTGACTGATGCAATGAGTTATTAATGCCTGTCTGGCCTTACCAGCACTGCTCCCTCCAGCACTAACATTCAGCAGAGAGCTGCTTTTGCGTCTAACACTGCTGTTCCACAAGCACCTCAAGGCGGTATAAAATTACTCTGAGACAGACTGATGGCTCCCCACTCCACGGCCATTCAGCCCTCCATCTGGGTACAACCATCCTGAGAACCTACAGAGTGAACTGGTCTGAGTTCAAAACAAACCAAGCCCTAGGGAGCAAGAGGCTTTAGTTTTAATAACTTTCTTGTTCCAGATCATTATGTGGGTGCACAAACACTCTCACTGGCATACAGGAGATGGGGCATATAGGATTGCCACTTTCTTTTGGCTGCAGTGCCACGTGTTTAGCGGACCAGAGTACAAACCTGCCCCGTAACAGACCTACTTGTGACTGAGAGTGCACTCTGACACAAGCCTTCTGCCATGGGCTGTGGTCTGTTGGGTGGATGACTGTCATTGCCAGGTTATATTTCCTGGTTTTGTCAAATCAGTTCAGTTTCTGTAGGCAAACAATCCAAACCGGGCATAGGAAAGGACATGAATAGGAGTGGGGTGAAGGTGTTAAGAGTGACAGAAACAGAGACCATAGATGAGTAAAACCAGAACCAAAACCTTCTTAAGATTTTGGGGGTTTTTGGTGGAGATAAATGGACTTAATAAATGAACCAATTAAACTGTGTGTCTTGTGATTAAGTAATGTTTGTTTCAATGAAGCACAGTTCTGTAACCAGCTCCTGTTCACATGTATTCCTGATTAATATCCACCAAGTATCTACCTTAGAAAACAGAAATACTTAGTGATATGACCCAAGATAATAAAGCCATTGAAAAATATAGCAAATTCTGCTTAACCACTGAGAGCAGCTATTCCGGGGGGGAATCACAAAAATGCTAATTTAGTAAACTAGTTCATCATTCTCATTTTATATTTTTGCTAGTCTAAGTCAGTAGCTGACTTCCATTCCTGCACCTCAGGGAAGCACTCTTTACAATATCCCTGTTTTCAGTTGTAAATGTTAACCTGATCAACAGCATTGCCATTTACTAAGAGTTTACACACTAGCCTCAGCTTTAGTAAAACACCGAAAAAATTAGCAAGTCAATTTAAAGTGAAAAACAACCCCATATTAAATTCTTTTCAGACCTGCAACTTCTCTCCAGGTCAAAACACACATACAAATTCTCCCTCTTTGTAATGTTAACAGAACACTTTAAACGTAAGTACTGGATTTTTAAAAAAGGAGATGGAATCTAAATATTGTGGAGGAGAGGGAAGGGGCTCATTTGGTGTCTTTTGAAGCATCTTCAATTCACACTGCTGTAATGAACAATCAGGAATAGTACTGCCTACTTCACTGGAAATACTGGGACAAATTGGTAGTGTGAAAGATTTCTCTGGAGTCCTGGTGTAGGTTGCAGAATGTGAAGAAACATCACAGTGCTCTGCAGTATATGGTATTCATTACAGGTTTTGTTTAAATACTATGTGTAATGGCTATCTCAAAGTACATTGGACCTTTCATATTCCCCCACATCTAATCTTCATCTAAAAGTAGAAGGCATCATAAAAGTATGTTAATCCTTTAAATTATTTGCAGCATATATCCTATAAGATTCAACAGAAGATGTTTTTAATCCTGCTGTTGTCATTAAAACTAACTTTACTTCTACATATTTGTGTATCGATGTGAAGACAGTAATGTAGAAAGCAGAACTGTAGAGTTTGTAGCATACACTAACAAAGGGGGCTTTTCTTAATATTACATTTGTGGTGATATTCTTCTAAAGAAGCAAGGGGAAGCTTGCTTTAGGAGTTTATTTTTATGCTAGGCTCCCATTGTCTGTATTTCTTCACTCTTATTGTGCTGCAATTAATTCCCATCACCAAATGAATGATGACATCTGGGAAAATTGCTAAATCAAACACAGAAGAGTAAAAGCACAGTTACAAAACTGTAAGCTCTGTATCTTAGCAGATGAAAATAAGCTTATTTTTACCCTGAACAAATATCAGGAATAACAAAATTATCCTGAATGAACCTTAAACCTGCTGAAGTGAGAAATTGTGGTAAGAGTCACAAGAACGACATGCTTAAAAAGGTGAGACAGTTTCTTCCCTTAGTCAGAAATGAAAAATGAAGATGTAGTATCACATTATAAAGAATTCTTTAAAAAGTAAAATTGTGAACACCTCACAAGAACAATGAACTTATACTGTATACTGGGTTTAAAGATTTATAATAGGCTTTTTTAATGTGTTTTTTTGAAAAACATACCTTGTAGAGACCAAAGAAACCTAAGTCCCTTAATACACTGAGGGCACTAACTCGTGGACCAGTAGTAATTTCTCCAGCCACCTGCAATCGAATCTTGACAATTTCCAGTGGATTGGTAAAGATTACTTGAGAACCTCCAGCCTGAAATTAAAAGCAGAAATCAGTACATTAACCTGCTATATTATTTGCACTTGTATTCAAGACATGTCATTTTTAATCCTGCTGCAGTCAGTTAAGCTATTAGTAGACAAGAGTTTTAGTATTCGTTAATTCACCTCAGAAGGTAAGAAACATACTCCCCCCCAAGATGAAAGGTCAGGAGAAACAGAGAGGAAAGGAGGTCAGCCACTGCAGGACACTGCAGTACATCAGACGGACACTAGCTCACTTCTGGTGCAGCAATACTTTCACCAATACCAAGTTATGCAATACTGATAAGCCAGGAACACTGTAACACAAGTAACAAAGTGAAAGGAAAAATTAGTAACTAATAAAGAAACTGATGGGGATGCCAGTGTACAGAAAGTGAATACATACTTTTGAAGAGTAGAAATCTGGCAGAAACTTTCTCAATTTTGAAAAAGAACACGTGCTCCAAAGACCAGAACTGAAAATACATTGTGCCTTTTTAAAAAACCCTCTGAAATACCAGTTTCAGTGCCATTAAATGCTGTTTGATTCAAAAGTCTGAGCTCTGTATTAAAAAAAGTCAACAAACTGAAAGATTCTATTAACAAAGAACCACTAAATGGTCCCAATCTTTCAGTCTCCATTTGTTGGTAAGGGATCATTCAATCCATTTTGAAAGTCAGATTTAAAACACAACGGTGGCAAGCATTTCAGACTCCCCACTAGCCTTAGAAAGTTTGTCTCAGTCATAATAGGTAACAGGGTACAACTTTCTGCCACATTCACAGATCCTGAGTTAAAAATTTGCAACAAGCAGAAAGGTAACATTGAAGGTTACCTAAGTGTATTCAAAAAATAGACATTCAAACTCCATCTGGCTCAAATTCAACAGTGTCATTCTAACTTCTGCAAAGTTCTTAATTCTATGGCCCAAGAGCTATGCTCTTCTCTATGTTCTGAAATCACACAAACTATGCAAAGGGATACCTTTGCCCTTCCCACAACCAAAGAAGTACAGAAGACCCCTGCTTATCCACGGTTCACCTCTCTCTGGTTTCAATACTTCACTGTTCCATTTTGCAGCAAAAACCAGGGATGTACGCAGGCACAGAAAACGCCGTGAAGGCAGGCAGCTCATTAATACGTAAACAGGTATATGAATATGTAAATCAGCTCGTGAATATGCAAATAAGCACTGCCCAGGAGCCACCAGGAGTGGTGAGGAAAGGGAGCTGGGATCTGCATGGCCCATCCCGGTCCTGTCCAGGATGTGTTTAATGTAAATGTGTGTTCTCTGCTGGGCTGCAGAAGGGGGCTGCCATTGTGTGTGTCTGTGCATGACAGCGGGAGCAGGAGGCACCTTCCCCCATCCCGCCCGTGTCACCCGTTGTTGTTGGGGCAGTGAAGGGAATGGCGGCCCCGCGGCTCCCACCTCCCGCACCGGTGGGGCAGCACTTGCACTTCCTCTGCACCACCCCAGGGGCTGAGACCGTGGTGTCCCCGGGCACAGGCAGTGCTACCCCGTCCCCGGTGTCTGACACTGGCTAAAAAACCTAAAAAAAGGAAAAAAAAAGAAAAGAAAAAATCCATCTGTTTGCTGTGGTGACTGCCAAGGGACCATGGCTCCTTCCAGCGTGGGAGGGAAAGGGAAGCACAGGGCAGGTGGGCACTGATTCCTTGCACATGCCAAGGCCGGGGAAAAAAGACAAAAGGGGGATAAAAGAGAACAGTGTCAGTTTAATAGTTGCGGCGTCCCATCCCAATCCTGTCCTGTCCTGTCCCATCCCATGGCAGCAAGGGGAGGAAGCCAGGAGCTGGGCGGCCCAGCCACGGCGTCAGGACGATGGGTGGGGATTAATTGCATATTCATTAGTTCGCTGTCTTCACAAATCGTAGCCTTCGCAGCCCAGTCCTGGACCCACGGACCCGCGATACCCAGGGGCTCGCTGTATTTTGTTCTAGAAGGTAATGATCTCCAAGGTCTCTTCCAACCTTGCTAATATTGTGATACTGTAATGACTACAATGAAAGAAGCTGCATTAGAAGCACTTGTGTCTGGCCATGTCTAGAATGCAAACACTATCTGCACATCTTTGTTAAATAATCTAAATGATAAAAATTAATTGTAGCTCAGATTAACTATCATTCAAAATAAAAAATACTTTCAATAATATTGTTTAAATGATGCACTGAAAAAATGGCAAATCACATGAACAACTATTCTTGTCTACCACTTAGACTGAGCATATACAGTGTGGTTACAAATTAAAGTCTTTACATAACCCCCCAAATATCCCAAATGTTTCCTCTTTTGACCAGAAAAAGTATGCTCTTGTGTAACTCAACTGGTTTTGACTTTCAAATTGGCATAATTTAATTTAACTGCTTTTACCAAACCAGAATACTGGTACATATAAAACTGCTATTCTTGTTGCCATCAGAAATTAGCCTGATATATTATTTGGCATGTACGCTGCCTTCAGTTTTACACTTAAACATGTTAAAATAAGTAAGCATTCAAAACAAAAAGTTATTTCTTTTACTTGTCTCCTCATCTTGCAAATTCTCAAAATAAATAAAAAGAATCGTGGAAAGGTTCCCTGGTGAATTACGTGTTCCTAGGTTATAAACATTTTCGTGTAGGTATTACAAATAGTAAGCATTCCCATATGCCACACACTTCCATGCCATATTTTGATAACATCTCAACTGCAGGTGATAATGTTCATTTGCAAGTCTGTTACACCACAGCCATCCTCTAAAACACACTACTTAAAAAGTCATATCAATTGATCTTTTAGCACAATTAAACTGTTTTCCCTCAGTATGATACCCCTGCATTTCACTGTGCTATGGTTCTATGAGAACTGTTCCTTCAATTTCCACTACAGGAAAACCGTAATAAAATTTAAAATATTATAACAAAATTAATTAGTATTAGTATTATTAATGCATCAAAATATGGAACAATTAAAAAATCTATTAAAATGTTTGTAAGTGCAAGTTTAAAGAAAGGAAATAGAAACAGATATCCGAATTTAAGGGAGAATAAAAGCAAATCAATTCTGAAAACAAACAAGGAAAAGTACTTCAGACATTAGCACATGTAAATGTTTATGTTTGCATGTCCAACCTGGCTGTGTTGACACTTCCACCATTAGACATTTGCTGCTCTGGCTAAATCACACATGACTTCCTCTGCTTCAGCCTGCTATATAAAAATGGCGATGCTGTTATTTACCTGTCTCATACAATCGAGCTCTTTGCATTCAATTTTTTTAAAATGCTGAGACCTGCATGCTCCAGGCAGTACTAAAAAGACTATCACAGTCAGCCCTCTTCCACTTTGCACCCCCCATATTGCAGCTTCACATCTTAGGGGGGGGATTTTTCAGCGTTAAAGGAGGCCCCTCTTCACAACTGTGCATGCACGACCTGGCCATGCATGAATATTCAATTAGGCAGTCATGAACATGCAAATCAACCCGCACAGCTGCAGCGGCGGCTCGGCCGCCCCACCCCGTCCCGACCGCAGTGGTGGCTCGGCTGCTTGCCCCATCCAGTCTCGGCCGCTTCGCCCCCCCCCACCGCCTGGGCTCCACCGCTTCGCCACCCCCCCAGCACAGCCGCCGTGGCAACCGATACCCAGCAACAGAGCGTTGAAACAGCACCGGGGAGCCGACTGAGGGTGCAAGGCAAATTTGCATATTAATGAGCTGCCATTCAATGTGGAAGTAGGCTTTGCAGGACCCGATTAAGACCATGGGTCCACGATATAGGAGACCCAACTGTAATTTTGCTGCCCACATAGCAAGTCTGAAGAAAGACACTGGTCATTTCCATTGAAGTCTTTCCAAACTGTCTAGGTACTATTCCAGAACGCCCTGAACAAACTCTGAACTCGATCAAAGATATACTCCAAAAATGAAAAGGTGAATAACTGAGCCAGACAATACCTGACAGAGGGTCTCAATAGGAGCGTTTCTACCACCTGCCTGCCTTGTGGTGGAGAAGGAGGCTGGTTTATCAGCCTGTGCAGAGGCAGTTCCAGCAGTAACAAGTACAATCACCTGGTGGGGAGCTTTGATCATTCTGTTATTTAAGAATCTATGCTGGTAACTGCAGCTCCTTAATCTCAAAATGGGGGGGAAGCAAACCAGAGATGGCTACTATACTCTCTAATGAAATGATTTCTTGCTTATCTAGTATTGGTAACTCCTATTGTGTAATTCATCACCATAGTATGCAAGTCTCTCATAAATATTAATGCATTTCCTCCCAGTGCTCCTGTGAGGGAAGTACAATGACTGGCTTTACAAGAAGGAGTTTTGAGGCAGAGAGGTTAATTGTATGCCCAGTGTGCATACCCCCCAGCTCAAACATACACAGCTTCTAAGAGTCTCCAGATAGCCTGATCACTAAACCAGTGGCTTGAATGGCTTCCGTCTTCTGAGTTTTTGCATAGTAGAAGCAATGAAAGAAAGCTCATTAGTCTATTTTTATCAGGTGCCAGCATAAACTGGTGTGGCAAAAACAGTCAAAAGATCAGCAGCACACCTTATCACCCTGCTCATTCATTGTGTTTGGCCAAAAGGTGAAGACCATTGCCTTTCTGTTTGCTAACTTTTGCAGTTAAAAGTGGATTTCATTATAAAATTTTGAAATATGCTCAAGTTTGGAGCTTGAAGGCAGAGTTTGAAAACTAATTTTTTTTTGTTCAGAATAAACACCATTTAAGCTCAGGTTGCTCAAGCTTAATTTCTCCAGTAAGTGTCAGAAAAATCACCTTCATCAACTGTTTAGTATAGACAGTTCCCAGCATTACCAATTTTCCAGTACTGAAGTAACAAACTTGAATACCCCCAACTCTGAATTCCTTATCACCTCTTCCAATAATTTTTAGAGAAACAAATTATCTGACTGTAAATGCAAATCTACTATTTTTCAGTTATTATCATGTGATTAAAGTAAATACTACAATTTTGAGTTACTTATAGGAATAGATACCCAGAGGTACTGCCTAAGGGCCTAAACAGGGCCCATATTACTCTGAAAGAATTTAACACTTGACCTGATCACAAGCACTTACGGTCTTGTTTGATTTAACGCAAGAAAAAAAAAAAAGAAAAATAACTGCCATCCAAGAACTTCTCATACCCACATAACTAGAAATCTGCATGCCTTTAAATATGCTTTAACACACAGTCAGCTAGTTATGCATCCATACACATGTGAATTTTTAAAAGTAAGATTGGGGGTTTTTTTTCCATTTTTGTAGTTCTTCAACTCTGAAACTGGTATGATATCGCCCAACACCTCTCGATGGCAGTAGAGTCTTGTACAGTAATACAGTACTATCATGTCTCCTACTTTCCTACTTTACTGAACAGAAGGGAGAAGTAGAAATAGTTGAAGCCTGGTTTGGAGGGGGTTTTGTCCATGGAGAAATAAAACACTGTAGTGAAAAAACCCTAGTTTAATAACAACCACTTAAAAATACTCAAGTGTAAGAAGTCAGAATGTTTTCTACCTCTTCATATGTTCAAATCACTCTGCAATAAACTTACTGGAAAATAAACAGATTTACACCCTTCTAATTACACTGAGAGAAGAAATTCCTGTTCTTTTTAATGTCACTGCATTTTGTGCCCTTATGACATTAGATAAGAAATGAGCACACCAGACACAATTCTCCTTGGGCTTTCCCATCTCCATTTGAAAGTTTTGGTGTAGGCTCTGAAGGGCATACAGACTGTAATTCAGGAATGAAATTCTGTGGATTCCATTCCAGAAGAAAGTACTAGATTCTTTTCCTTACAGTGCTGCTGACCACCAAAAGTTCTTGTTCCTCTAATTAACCTTATTACCTACTTTGAATCATAGGTCCTTCCCTGTTCTCAGCTAACAGTATTTAGGGTCAGCCTACATCTTTCTCTGCATCCCACCCAGTTTATCCCACATCCCCTTTTACAGTTTCATGGATGAAAAAGGGATTACTATGGCTATTAGAGTGCTGATATTCCCCAACAATATCACCCAAGGATATAAATTATAGCAATTAATGGCAACTCTAAGCAACATATTATTCAATTATCAAAAATCAACGTCTGCAGAAGAAGTTGTCTACAATGTCTTGTTACTTGTTTAATTTACAAAACGATAAGCAGGTACAAGTTTCAAAATTTTTAGTCAACGAGTGATCGCATTCAGTCCAACTGAATATCACGCTCTGTCCCAAGCCCTTACTCCTTGCCAGTTGCCAGATGTAGCTTGTTTTCCTGTGCATTTCCTAGCATCCCTTAATCTTGATTAAAGGTTCCTAAAGTACAGACATAAAATAAAGATTGTTCTCTGTCATAAAAAAAATTCTGACTGAAAACACTGCCATCCTTATTGTACAATAAAGAGCAGCTAAGGTACGGAACTATTAAAAATTTACCACACAATCACATTCTAACTCTATAACAGAATAAGGCTAAGAAGTCAGATTTAGAAAGTGCCACTGCAGTGAATCAAACTACATCTAAAAGTTTTAGTGTTTGTATGCCAACAGATCCCATGAGCGTTAGATGAATTACTCTGAACTGCTGCAGAGGGGATTTCACTATCGACGGTCCTGTTACCACAAAAGCTCCTAAGTAACAGACAGCTGTCCAAGGTGACTGTTTTTCTAACAGATTTCAAAGCTGACCACCCTAATTTCGTGGCACTGTGTGCGAACTCACTGGGTTATCAAAAGCTTGGTTCTATGTTTCCTTTTCTTCCCATACAACCAGGGTTCAAAAATCTAGACAAGCCATCTCATGCTGTTTTATGTTCTCTCATCTGTGGTCCTATCTATACAGGATTCTGATAATGCTCTTCAGCAATGGGAGTTCATATAGTTAATACCTTTCCTTCAAGATCACGAGATTTCCTGAGCCCTCAATCATCTGCTTTTCACTACCCTGACCAGACTATCACAGAAACAGCTTTCATGCTGCTCAGGCAGAACTGTGTTTTTCCCTAGCTAATCTTTCCTGTCTTGTGAGGACAGCCCTCCCCTGCTCAGGTTTTACACTGGGCAGTTCCAACAGCGAACGCCGCTAGAGTCACAGTCTTGTTAACGTCCACACGTACGTGAAATGTAAAGAAGCTCCTTCAAATACTCACATAAAAGTGCTCATACATAGAATTGCAATTAGTGTGAACAGAAGGACATTCCTGCTACTGCTTCAGACAGATTTCTAAGACTCGATATACGTTGTGAGGACTGTCCTACAATAGAATATTAATGACCTGACTAAACAGAAACAACCAGGAGTATGGTTTGTTTATAAGCACTGACCAAGTTTGCAGCGGGGAAAAAAATTAAAATTGTGGATTTGATATTTTCCACGTTAGAGGTAATTCAGTTCTCAGAAGCCTAGCCAAAAAATCAAAGTGGAGCCTACTTGATTGGCATTATAAAAGCAATTAGGTTACAGACCTGTCAAATATGTTAACGTTTGGCTCTGTCTGCTCTACTTGTCTATTTTGACTAGCTGTAGAATCATTTAATGATTTACAGACCTTTCAAGTCTTAAGGCATAGTAGCTGTATTAAAACTATGACCCATTATTTCTTGGTCACATCATAAATTACTGTGACATCATAAATATCTTTTTTTTTCTCATAGAAAGCTACATTTTAATTCCCGATTTGAGTTTGAGCCTTTGTTTTTGGGTTGGTTTTTTTTTTTTTTTAACCTGCACTGGTAAATACTGTAATATTTTACTGCCAGTAAAAGAAGTAACAGGAGAAAGGGATGTGTAATAAAATATAATTGTCAAAACAAATACACGTTTTAAACTGTAATGTATGTTCACATAAAATTTAGCAGTCATTATTTCTAATATAATAAGAGTAAAAAGAATAAGTTTCAAATGGAATAAATATTAAGTATGTTTATAGGAAAATAATTGGGTTTCTAAGCATTCAGAAATGTTAGGTTCTGGAATCAGAAACGTACCAGCCTAAACCTATGCATCCCTCCCTGTTCTACACTGTGAAATATTTCCTTTCTCTCTTTTTTTCAAGGGAGAAAGGAAATTAAAAGAAAGAGGAGCGGGAATACAAAATGAGAAAGTATCCCTAATTTGTCACAGAAAAATACCTTTTGAAAAAAGTTAGAATTAGATTAACTAATCCAAAAGGCAAATTCAAAATGGCCTGAAATCATGTTCTGCAAAATTTGTTACTGATTTACCTATTCAAACAGGTTTGACTGGGTGAAAATTTCAGCAAACTGTTGTTTTAAAAACATCCAAACTGCAAGGAAATATGGGGTGAGGTCAAAGAAAAGCAGGGACTTTACACCAGGAACTTTCCCATCCTTTGGTACAACCTCCTGGATGGTCCATCATATTAATGTATGTTGCTTTCCCAAATTCCATTTGAAGACTTATTTTAAATGATTTTCACTGTGCTGAAAATAACTACAAGTACAGTGGTTCAGAGAAGAAAAAATACTTAATTGGGTATAGTATATTCTGTTACATTATATTCATTATATTAAATACACTTTAAATCTAATTAATTTATTTAACAGCATAAATTTCATGCAGGAAGAAAATAGTTTTAAATTTGATCAGGAAAAATTAAGTATGTATTCGATGCTTCTAAACTTTTGCTTAAACCAGATGTGAATGTTGAGCACATACACGCAGTTAGAACTCCCCTTGGACGTAACAGGAGTTAAATTCCCTAACTACAGGGAGAATAGACCTCTGAGAATGAATCTTTTAAGTGCTCAAGATACATGTGTCATTTGCTTTCAAAGCTAGTATGAGCAATCATCGAGACGACCATCATTACTTAACTATCTCAATAAATCAAAACTTTGCTGTGTGACAGCAGCTGTTTGCCTTTTTTTTTTTCAGATATACACGCAGAGATTTTTTTCCCCCTTGGCAAATACAATGCTCAGTTTCATTTTACGCACAGCTCAGCCTCCTTTGCCAAATATAATAGAATGTTATCAGATTTAGGTTTCTGAATAATGAAAGCAAGAATGACACCTTCAGTCTCCTTTAGTCTACAACTTCCAAATATGTATCTGAATTTTTTCAAGTAAGAGATCTAAATGTGGGAAATGCGGTCTGTACATCTTCTACCTCCACTGCAATGCCACAGAGAAAAAGCTGTGCAGATGTGGACGTATCTTTATTACTCTCTGAAACATGAAATAAATGTTGGAAGTAGCTTAATAAAACTATTTGCACTGGATCCGTTATTTGGCACAATTCATCTGGAATTTCACATTACATTCCTTTTAAAAATTTAATTCTAGACAGGATTTTGCACTCCATCTTAACTGTATCTAATTTTTATGTTCCATAGCACAGTTAAGGTTGTCCAAGCAGGTCCAATATGTTTTAACTTTATTACGATTACTATAAAGTCTCTAGAAATACATTTAGAATTGTCTTGACAATTTAAACAAAAGCAGACCTGTATGGGATCTGTAATTGTACTGTGCTACATGATTTAAGCTGGCTAATAGTGAGCACATACTGAGCAGCTGGGAACGAAAAGACTGTGCTTGGGAAGAGGAGGGAGAGGAGAAGGAAAGGTTAATAAAGCAAAATGTATTTCTCTTCTCTTGCTGAAAATTAACCCTCTTATTTACTTGTATCATTGTATTGATATATTGATTAATGGTAATGATGTATATATGTATTATATAGCTATTTCTTTTTAGTCATGCTATAATACTTCCGGTGTTTTTCTTAGGGCTTTTTTTTCTGTTTTATGATCACTCTTTATTTTGCATATTTGTATCTCTTTCCCAGTTACACAAACATAAATTTTTCATTACATGTGGAATTGCTTTATTTAGGGTACTAAGCAAAATTACTATCTCATCTAAAAAGTTAGTATTAAAGGTAATACCTCAAAAACCCAAATATAATATTTATGACACTTTTACAAAGAGAGTTTTCGATTGGTTAATGTAACAAAAAAATAAGAATCATGACCAGTGCTACAATTTAAAAAAACGTGTTACTTTTAACAGAAGCCTTTAAGTGAATTAAGTTCATAAGAAGCAAGTACCTATGCTTATTATGACTTAGGATTACTTTTTATTGAAAATATAAAATCAAATGAAAGACCATGAAATAAAGCTTACAGAAGCTACAAGATTATTGCCACTCTATAAAAAAAGATTTTAAGTCATACTTACAGCTTATACAAGATCATCCTTTTATTAAAGAAACCCAGAGGGTAATTTATAGCACTAGTAGAAATCACACATAGCATATTTGTGCATATTTTCATTCAATAAGGTAAAGTCAAATCTGTAGTTTAGATGCTCAGCAGATCCCAGCTTTACAGTGCCATCACACTGGGCCTTGGAACTGAAGCTTTTGACGAGCCTAATAATGATAAAGGCTATATAGGAATTGCACAAGGGATGGGAGCCCTAAATGCACAGCAGAGACCAGAGTTCATGGTGGGTGTCAGGCATTTGCAAATCTGAAAGTTATATATACATATTGGTATGGGTAAGAAATACTATAGCCACTTGGAAAATTTCTTAGAAACAAAGGAGATGGAAATTTTGAGTTAGTAATTTACATAACAACCCTCTCTAAGTTTAAAGGTTATACTTTTAATTATATTCTTGGGGGTCTAAAAAAAAAAATCTCAACCGAACTATCGCTTTCATCTTCACATAATAAAAAGCTATGAAATAGGCTGTTAACTGAATTAAGTGCCACAAGGTCATGTAATAAAAGATCTTTTTTCTTCTTTTCTTCTTTTTTTTTTTTTTTTAGGAGAGAAAACAGTTTACCAAACAGAAAAAGACTTGTTCAATGAAACAATCAGCTTTAGTTACAAGTGCAAAAGTCAGTCATGTGTACTAATTCTCAGTAATTATGATGCAAAGCGAACTCCTCTGGGACTTAAAAGTCAACTCCTGGCAATGGTTGGGCAAACAGCAGAGTGGAGCTGCTCAGGTGATACTGACCCCTTCAAAGCCCTTTGTGTTACTGAACAACCCAAACCATCCAAGTATCTGCCTGTCCTCCCTTTCCTAGGTATTCGTGCTATACTGTGTTCACAGGGCTGCTATCTAAAACATTACAATCCAGCATGAATCCCTGCACACAGCTCTTGCATAAGCAATGAGGACACTCTAAGGAAACAGAAAAATTGAAGATGGAAAATTTAAATCTGTTTGTGACACACTCTCAGTCAAGAATCAGATGTGGAAAGCGGGGAGGTGATAGGGCAGGTGTCTTAATAAAATTAATCTTAGTTGGCTTCCCCTTTTTAGACTCTAACACATCATGTGCTCCTGTCTTCTTGTCTCCCACATAAGCAATTTCTACATTGTGAAATGAGGTAAAAATCCAAGACTGACAATCTTCAAAAGCATTCAACAGTGTCCTTGCTGCTTCCACAGTGAAGTCACAGGTTTCACAATGGCTTAAACGGGAACAAAAAGGCCAATACGATGCTGAAAGCTACAGGAAAAAATACTGTCTTTGGCATCTCATATTTTATGCATATATTTACCTCATGAGAGAAGAATTCACCCCCCCAAAAATAGGCACTGCTGGTAATGAGAGCCTCTGTTGCTAGTCTGAATTTGGTTTAAAATTACAAATAAAACCCAAAGACCACCTGCAGAAAAGACAAGTTGCAACCCATCTACCTGGCACCAAAGTATGCCCTTAAGTGGAGCACGCCAGTTAAAAGAAAACTCAGGGCATTCTGCCACTGCACGTCTACGGCTACAACCTTATGCAGCATCTCACTGTTAATATTGATTTCTAAAACCAAACAGGACAAATCAACATTTACAGCACATTGAAAATACATCTCAAACCGCCTGTCTCTTACAGCACTGTAAACTATCTCTTAGTTTACAGTGAACTACTGGCAAAAAAGCTTGCTGCAGCACTCTCATGAATTATAGGGTTCTGTAAAGAGTGCTTTTTGTACTGCATTAAAAAATTCACAGCAGTCTGTAAAACAAAAACTCTAGATCAAACCACATTTAAAATGAAAATTTTGTTGAATTCTCTATGGCTGCTATGTTCATAAGACTTTTTATTAGTGTAAGGGGCAAATACTTTTTACTCTGCAAGCACTTTACTGCATTTTTCCTTTATTTACAGCATGCTTTTTATTTAGAGTTTTGGAGAACCACATTCTTCTCTCCCTCCCCTTCTTTTTTTCTCCCCTCAATGCTCCTAAAGTTACAGAACAAGGGGATCCTACCTGGCAGTCTACAACAGGTCAGTGATCAAACAGAAGGAGCAGTGAGACAGCAGCCAAATCCTGCCCCATCCCCAGAGAATTACAGAAAGCCAGAGCTTCTCAGCCTGCAATGCAACCGAGCCACTGCACCCTGAGGCTCAGATAATCGTAGTTCACTTTCTGCAAGCACATACAGCACAAATCTCTGCACCTACTGAGGCTAACACACAAGCATTTCTCTTCAAGTTGCTGCTCACTGTAGTTTTTGACACAGGTAGAAGCTGCTTGAAAATGTGACCTCATCTGTCTTATGACAGCAGAAACAAAGACAGACTGAAAATATACCAACACTACTCTGCCCCAGTGATCAAAGTTGGTTTAAATAAACAGTGTCCTTTATCTGTAGAATGCACTGGTCTTTGAACAACTATTCATTCTACCTAAAGTATTTACATTTGCTTGAACAACTCAAGACACCAGATAAAGTAAGTGGTAATCAACAGACAGAACTAGACAAAATTTACCCAGTAATATGCCAATTGTTCATTACGATACTATTTTTGCGAGCAAAACACTCTTAAAAACTTAGTAGGTTTTAAATACAGCCTACATTCAGGAACGCATTATGCACTGAGTTAACATTACACAGCCTACGTCTGCTATGAACTCAAAGCATGAGTAGTTTTTGCCATTTCAAAAAGCTAGTATCACTGCAAAAAAGTGAAAATTGGTGGGTGCAATAACACATCAGAAAAGAAGTGACGTGGCAGAGTAGGTGCTACAAAGTAGTAACTAATTATTAACTTCTTGAAAGGTTAGCATGAATCCTCTTTAGGCCATAAGGTACAGCCAACATGAATAAACACATGCTTTATCAGGGAAACAAACTCTAAGCTGTGAGAATTAGAGAGCACAGTTAAAAGGCACGATGCACAGAAACATTTACCCTCTCATCAAGAACAGCTGGCCTATCTAGGAAAGAATTGAGATGTTCTAGTAGAGTCTGCTCTTGAACCGGATCTGTGGTTAAACAGAAGCCTTAGTCCACATAATCTTATGCACTGCACTTTCATGAATCTCATATGAAGGAAATTAAAGATACTTACACAGCCACCAGCAAGGATTTCTGCAGCCAGTGGGACAGAGCCATCCTTAGTCATAAACTTATCTCTCACAAAATCGTTTACCTTAAAAAACAAACATTTAGGAAAGCTGATAAATAAAAGGTCAGAGAAAACACTTATGAGCTGCAAATTCTGTGCAACAGAAAATGCAAATACATCCACGAAGCTATCAAACTACAAGACAGAAAACAAACCTTGGTATTATATTAAATATTCTAAAGCTGATATTTTTCTAACAAAAATTTGCAGCATACTTCAAATATTTATTATTGAAAAATATATCAATCATTAATAAGGTTAATTAAAAGTCTGCAAATTATTTAAATAATTTAATATTTTAGAAGTGTTCATTACATTTAAAAATTTAAATACAATGTCAAATTAACATCAGAATGTTCAGTACTAAGTTTCAACACAATAGCAATTGAATTAATAGCATTAAGTACCTTTTTAAATAAATGCATAAATAATACATTTAAATGAATAAACACATTATAATTGGGTTATAATAAGTAATTCTTTAGTGCCTTGAAATCACTCAAGGAATAACAAAATTACAGAAGTAAAACATTTCGAAAAAACATCATGCAAACAAGTTCCTTTCTTACCAACAATTCACCACATGCTCATATTATCTCCTGTTGCACTAGACTCGTACATACAGGAACCAGGCGAAGACAAACAAACAAAAGCCCTCCAAGTCCAATAAATAATTATTTATATTTGCTACGAACTGAAACCAAAGGCCTGTGCTGCTTACAAACAAGCAGATGAGCTGAACAAGTTGAATAAGCTTGTTATGTTTTGGAGTGAGACCAAAAAGAAGTTTTCAGTAAGATTCTTAAAATGCACATATATATCTCTGCACGTGATTTGTATGCCACTTACACTCTTCACAAGACAGATATTAACAGTTGTTTTATGCTTTTTGTAATTAAGTGTGTATCAAACAAAAATTATGGAATACACTCTACCAGGTTGCTGACACATTAAAAATAAAAATCCTTAACACACTAATTGTAATTTCATGCCCTTTACAATGTGGAGAAATGTGAAAACAATCCATTTCCAAACTTACAGTGAGTTTTATGGCCTTCTCTGGTGCTACTCCTAATAGCTGTGGTAATAGACCTGTAACATGGAAATACAGAATTCAAGCCATTGAGTAACTGGGTTTTAAATAAACAACAAATTTATGTACAGATCAGCACCTAGAAACGGGTGATTTTTACAGCAATTTTGTGTTATTATATTTAATGAGAGTACTTAAACATTCAATTTTGAGAACAAACTTTGTGCCACCACTTCAAGTGGTGTCTATACATATTTCTCTATTTTTTTAAACCATACTAGCTCATTTTATGCTTAAACACTAATACAGATTTGACAAACATGTGTCAGTACTGTTCTAAACCTGCATTTATTTTCTGCATCTTCAGACAAAAATTAAGACTTTCTAATTAATTTTGGGAGTTGCAAAATGCACTCACTTTAAAAGTCATAAGCACAGTATCTTTTCCTGGCAAAAACAATGGTATTAGATGGCAGAACCCAAAGGAATAGGGATCAAAATAATGCAAAACATCCCAACATGTATGACTGCATTCTTGAGTTCTTTGCCCACCTAAATCACCAGATCTTACAGGAAGTTATGCTGCTTTCATCCTATGGAATTCCCTATTTTATTATGTTAGAAATGATGCACTGCAGAACTGGAAGTGTGAATTTCTGACTGTCAGCTTCACCTGCATCAAGTGAACGGTCAACACTTTGTAAACATTTGAATGACACAGCCTAAAAATAGGCAAAGCTTACTAACAAAGCCTGGGGCTAGAATGGTGTTACAAGCGTTCATCAGCACAATGAAATTAGGACACCATTCAGAAATGAGAGAAAATCACCTTAGCTAGAGCTCCCGGTGCAGACCCCTTTGTTTTAGTAGTTCAGGCAGCACCTTTGAGTAGTTTCTACAAAGCCTGACATTTGCATCTCTCCATGGTTTTATTTGGGAGGAAAAAGACAATTTAGGTTCCTCAAAACTTAACCTGTTGAAAAGTGTTTTCCCAAGCAGCAAAGTGTCAGAATAACACAGAGAAAACTGTATGTGCACTGGTTTCATACATTCTTCCATCCTGCCACCATCCATCAGCTTTACTGGTTGCTATTAATGCTCTTAATAAGGAAATGACATTGAGGAAAAGCACCATTTGACTAGTGGTAGCAGAAGGTCCAACCATATTTATATACTAATGACTTTATACAGTACATATACACGTAATATTTATCCAAGACCACTATGCAGAATTACATTCACATGACTGAATAGTCAAATAAAAGAACACAATAACACTAGATTAATACACAGTTCCTCAAAACCAAAAGAGACTCTGCAGAGTAAGTTAATTTTCAAAATTTGAGTTTCTTAAACAATTTTACTTGCACAGGTGACTTGAATCCAGACCTCAGTGAAAAACCACTATGGCACTCACAACTGTGTAATTAAATGTTACATTATCTGCAGTGCTATAAAGAAAACACAAGAATATACTGGATGAATAGGATTTTTTTTCATTGCAAAATTATCTTCGTAACTGCTATAATATTCACATCTTCCTATAAGACATATGTGGCTTTATATAAACATTATGGTTAATGAACTTATACCTTCAGAGACTAAAAAAATGTTCCATGTATTTTAAAAGCACACCATCTAACCTTAAACCTAGTCCAACAGAAATAGAGCAGGTCTGTATGCAAATATAATTGCAAAAGAACACAAAGCTTAATTTTAAAATCACATAGCATGAATTTTAAAACTACATTTTATAGCCCAGCCAGACACCAGCTAGGCCTGCTGTTTCCAGCATCTTACGAAGGTAGAGGGACCTTTTGTTTGATCTCATAGCTATGCAATAAAGCTATCTCTAAGTGGTGCCTGTGCATCCTATATGCTTTGACCATCAAAATTGAATTCTCTTCTCTTTATTGTTTTGATGGGAGCCCTGAAATACTGTTGAAAGATTTCTAAACATGATAAAGAAGCTAAGTTCTGAAAGAAAGCAAGCACATCAAGGGACCCATATGAAAATGTCACATTTCTGTTGGGGTTATCCTGAAACACTGGGAACCTTTCAGTGTTACTTTGCATTAGCAGATCAGCAATATGACACATACACATACTGAGAACAGGCTTAGAAATGTCTGACAGTGTCTTAAAAACATATGCCTTTTATAACATTTTGCACATAGGCAGCCTGCTAGTACAGTACATAGCCAACATGTTACTCAATGCATTTTTTTAGCCAAGGTTTCTTAGTGGCATTATGATCATGTACCACTTTCTATTTGACACTGTCAGAGGAGGACTCTACAGGAAGGTGAAGGTACATTGCAGGAGAGAGCACCAAGAGCTGCATTCAGTTTGTGACACCATACAAGTTATTTTCTGAAAGCAGTCTAAATACATTGCGAATATACACAACAGCTCATCCAGACCAGCTGTAGTGATGGCACTGAGTTAAAAAAAAAATCTTGCTTGGACAAAGTATTTTTTCAGATATCTAACAGGGAAACTTCAATTTCACACTGTGTAACAGATGTGATTTTCCCTTCATATTAGAAAAACTCACTAACTGAAGGAGTTGTTGCTTCATCTAGGTAAAACATTTGAAATCATTTAGGCATCTTATAGGAAGGCAGTAATGGAATACTGTCAGATTTTTCCATTACTGGATTCACATAAGAAATTGGAACCACCAGTTACCATTCAAGTATAGCTCCCTCAGACTGGAAATGGGGTATTTCTTTAAAATTTTATGCTTTGACAGAACTTGAGGTACAAGTATCCTTGTAGTTCCATTCTACAGACACGATACTCTGTTGCCTCATTTGGGAGGAAAACCTCTGCCATAGTCTTGATGTATCCTTAGCATGGGAGTCCATCAGTAATAATGAAGCTGGATGATGAACAAATTATTAAAATCCAAGATTAGATAGCGTCTGGAGTCACTGTAGTCCAGAAGTGCCACTAAAAGAAATCAAACTAACAAGCTCCTGAACAGTGAATGACAGTGTCTTCAACAGCATTTCCTGTCTTTTCCACCCTCTAGGCAAAGTAGCACTAACAGCATGGCTACTGAACATTTTACAGGTTATTCTGAGTTGGAAGGGACCCATAGGATCATCTAGTCCAACTCCCAAGCAAACACCCACCCAGGGATCGAACTCACAAGCGTGGAACCATCCAAGCTTTTCCTGAGCTACATTTTATCTCTGGTACATAAATTTCCCATAAAACTTTGATCAAGTGTAGGTGAAATAATCTCTACTAGATGCATTGCTTAAGACTCTATAGCACTCTGACTCATCAGGTGGACTTCTGATTAAAATATTAAGAAATGTAGGTGATCTCATCTGTTGGAATACATCTTGACAAATCAGAGCTTTCAAAATTTTGTTATATTTGCATA
>WEKX01024765.1:0-65451 GCA_013390025.1 Pitta sordida
TTTGAGGTCCCCTCCCACCCAACCCCTTCCGTCGTTCTGTGTCAATCCCAGTGTAATGAGACAAAGCCACACATGTAGCACATCAAGGGTGGGAAGAGCAGAGACCTGGATCCCACCCGGGCCCTGCTGGTGACAAGAGCTCCGATGTTCCTTGGTGGAACTCAGAGCTGGTGTGGCTGTGTGCTGGCAGAATTCCCAAAGGGAGAGCTGAGCTCCCTCCTCCAGCCTCACTGCATGGATTGACCTTCTTCATTGATCAGTTCCTTGAAACTTCCTTTGCAAACTCTGCTGCTTCGCTGTGGTTTGNAATTCTCTCAGATCTGTGTCTCTGTGTAACCAATCTTTCAGTCCTGTTGGGATGCAAGGAATTGCCTCATGTTCAGACCCCAAAGCACAGAGGCTGTGTGGCGGAGACTGGGGGGAAGGGAAGGGGGTGAGGGTGGATTTTGGGGCCCCTCCTTGCGACTGAAGGGAGTCCAGGCATCCCTGACTCCTGAGGAGCAGCACGTGTGTGCCAGCATGATCCATGATCAAAGCACCTGGAGCCTGAAGGGTTTTGGAGAAAATCCAACATCAGAAGGATGTGGAGGTGCTGGAGAGAGTCCACAGGAAGCCCCAGGGATGCTCCAAGGGCTGGAACCCCTCTGCTCTGGAGGCTGGGAGAGCTGGGGGTGTTCACCTGGAGAGGAGAAGGATCCAGGGAGAGCTTGGAGAACATTCCAGAGCCCAAAGGGGCTCCAGGAGAGCTGGAGAGGGACTGGGGACAAGGGCTGGAGGGACAGGACACAGGGAATGGCTTCCCAGGGTTAGATGGGAGATTGGGAAGGAATGAGGATGGGGAGGGGCTGGAATTGAATTCCCAGAGAAACTGTGGCTGCCCCATCCCTGGAATTGTCCGGGGCCAGGTTGGATGGTGAAAGGTGTCCCAGCCCATGACAGACTTTGAGGTCCCCTCCCACCCAACCCCTTCCGTCGTTCTGTGTCAATCCCAGTGTAATGAGACAAAGCCACACATGTAGCACATCAAGGGTGGGAAGAGCAGAGACCTGGATCCCACCCGGGCCCTGCTGGTGACAAGAGCTCCGATGTTCCTTGGTGGAACTCAGAGCTGGTGTGGCTGTGTGCTGGCAGAATTCCCAAAGGGAGAGCTGAGCTCCCTCCTCCAGCCTCACTGCATGGATTGACCTTCTTCATTGATCAGTTCCTTGAAACTTCCTTTGCAAACTCTGCTGCTTCGCTGTGGTTTGGTCCTCCAGAGCCGACTACGTGTTTTCTTTTCCCTGATGGGCTGGGAATTAATGGAGAACAAAGCTCAAAGCTGCCCTGGATCTTTGAGTCTTCCAGGGATAATGAGACAAACTGGGCTGCAGAATATATTTGGGTTTTTTTCAAAACTTTTACTTAAATATAGATTTCCTGTGATGCCAGAATTTACTAAAAACATCAGTGAGGTTCTTCAAGCTGCACAGGTGGGAAGGCTGGAGCAGGGTTGGAGTGAGTGTGGCTGTTCCTCCTGCACACACATTAATCTTGGAAAGGTTTCTGGCAGCAAAGAAAGAGTCCTTAAGGAGAAGACCTGACTCAGTTTTGGAATAAAGACTTCCAAGCCTCCCCTTCCAGCCTTGCCGTGCTCAGGAATTCTAACCAGGGGACAGGAGAAACCTGACTCTGTTCCTTTGCCATTCCTTGACAGGGTTTTCATCCACATGAATAAAAACAAAGGGAAACAAATGAAACACTCAGGCAGCCCCAGCTCCAGCCCCTGGAGATGGTAATGAGGTGCACCCGGGAAAGATTCAGGCACTGGGTCGGTCACAGGGCTGGAACACCTTTGGGAGGGCTGGAGATGTTCAGCCTGGAGAAGAGAAGGCTCCAGGGAGAGCTTTTGTCTCTTCCAGAGCCTAAAGGGGCTCCAGGAGAGCTGGAGAGGGACTGGGGACAAGGGCTGGAGGGACAGGACACAGGGAATGGCTTCCCAGGGAGAGATGGGAGATTGGGAAGGGATTCCTGGCTGTGAGAGTGGTGAGGTTGCCCAGAGAAGCTGTGGCTGCTTCATCCCTGGAAGTGTCCAAGGCCAGGTTGGACGAGGCTTGGAGCAGCCTGGGATAGTGGAAGGTGACCCTGCCCATGGCAAGGGTGGAGTGGGATGAGCTTCCAGGGGCTAAACCCGAACAATATTTTCACAAGTGATGTCCTGAGCTTCCAGCGTGGCTGGAAAAGCCCTGCAGCAGTTTCCTTTCTGCCTTTCCTCGGGCTGAGGTGGGCTGTGTGTGTGCTGGAGGCATTTCTGAGCAGTTGGGATGAGTTCCCTGCCAACAGCAGTGACTAATCCTTCCCTCCCGCTTTGTTCTGGAATGAGGAGCTGACTTTGATCTCTGCAGCCAGTTCAGAGCTGTAATATCCTTTCCTGCTGGCCTGGTGGCTGGCTGGGAGAGCTCATTCCCTTTAGCTGCTCGTTTAGCAAAGGAATAATCCTTGGGAAACGTCTGATCCGGAGGCGTCGCTGGGTTTGCAGACCTGGGATCCCCCAAAATGTCAGGTATTAATTAATTCATTCATTAATTAATCAGGAATATTCCAAGGGGCTTTGGCCATCTCCTTTTTAAGGAGCACAGCAGGATTCCCCAGGTGATGCTTCTGGATCAGGGGAGGACAGAAGGTGGTGAGGCTGGAGCAGTGTGAGGTCACCATGGTGGCACCACGAGCTTCTCTGCTCGTCCTTCAACAAGGACTTGGATCCCCAGGATTGGTTTTCTGATGACAACAGCACCAGTCACCAGATTGAGATAAAAACCCTCTCAGTGCTGGCCACAGCACCACTTCCGTGGATCCTTTTCCTTCCTGGGGGCTTTGCTTGAACACCAGCTCAGGGTCTGGCTCAACCAGGTAATTCAGCACCCCCCAAACCCTCCCCTGGGGATGGGACTGATGAGCTCAGCCGCAGGAGCTCTTTGGGCACTTCCCATTTGTGTCCCAAACCAGGAGGAACCCTGATGAACATTCAGGTCCTGTGGGAGTGAGGAGCTCCAGGTTTGCTTCCAGAGGGACCAAAATCAGCTGAGGAAACCCCCTCGTTTCTTAGCCCTGAGTCATTTCACAACAGCCCCATCCAGCGCCCCAGCTTTTCCAGGAGTGTATCCCGGGTTTTGGGGTCCAGTTCCTCCATGGGAGCAGTTTGACCAAGGCAGGAGGTGCCGCACAAAAACGTCCGTGTGCTGCTCCCGCAGCACCACCTGCTGCCGGAGAGGCCGAGGACTCCCCACATCCATCCCTGCCAGTCTGGCCGTCTCCGTGTGCATTTTTACTGCCGTGTACCAGGAGAGGAAGGAACAAATGTGCTGCTTAGTTCACCTGAAATCCTAAAATCCAGATGCTTGTCACTGCCGGGCCCGAGCCAAGGAGCAGCGATGCGTGAATGCGGGATGAGAGTATAACAAGCAGTGCCGGCTCCCCGGGGGATTTGCACTCGGAATATTAACTCCAACATCCTCACAATCCTCCCTGCTGTTGCCTAAACCCCAGCCCTTAATTCTCTGCCGTGCCATATGCTGGTTGGGAAAGGCTTTTCCCTGGAGAAAACGTTGGTGCCGCCTCAGCTCCCCGAATTCCCTGGGCTTGGGATGCAGCTGATGGGGTCGGTGGGCTGAGGGAAGGGGTGTTCGGGGCACTGGGAAGGGAAAACGAGGGAGGGGAGGATCCTTGCACTCTGCTTTGGGCATAACTGGGTGGGTTTTCTCACACAGGAAAGGCTGAGGATGTCACAGGGGCCCCGAGGCCATTGGGCATCACCGTAAAAATCTCTCCGTGCCTCTCAAATGCTCCGACCTGCAGCAGCACAAAAGCAGCACCAAAACATTTGTGTGTCCAGGGCTGCATTTTTTTTTCTTTCAATGTCCCAAATGATCCCATACACTGGAATAAGAACGGGGGGAGCTGAGTGTGTGGATGCATTTTTTTCCCCCTACTTTCCCCCCTTTTGTTTTCACTTTGCTCCTCTGTGACGTTGTTGTTGCAGCTCCTACGGAGTCGTGTTGACATCCACTTCACTCCCAAGACAGTCCCAGAGCCTGGGGATCTGCTTTCCCTTCCTTCCCATGCTTTTATCTGTCCTGGAGGGGGCTGGCTGTGCGTTCTGCACTCCCGGGGTCTCCACGCTGTGCCACAAGACAGGGGTGGTTCCCCTGGCACAGGAGGGAAGGAGAGGGGTTGTTGTGATTTGGCTTTGGCTGGTGGGGATTAAAATATTTGGGGATGGAAGGAAACCTGTGATTGCTGAGACAGGAAGGGACATCAGAGAGGGACATGAGAAGGTTCTAAAGAGGGAAGTGCCCTTTGGATCCGGGGTTGAAGGAGATGAGAAGTAAGAGGGAGGTTTGATCAGTGTCTGATGTAGCTCCCTGAGCGCTGTGGGTCGATCAGCAGAGACATTATAGCTCTGAATTGGAAGGTGGTGACACGTTCCCAAGTTTTCCAGAGGGCTGGCAGCAGTCCTAGTTACTGTTCATGCTGAAATGTTCGTTCTCTGCCCTCCAGACTTCCTCAGGTTTCCTCTCCAAGCTTTCCCTGCCCATCCACCACCTCATTTTTGGGTCCTGCTCATCACCCCCTGCAGAGTCTCTTACCCTTTTACCCCTCTGGATCTGGCCAGGATGCAGATGCTGCTTTATCCAACGGATGGATGCTTGTCCCTGCATTTGCTTGGAATTGTGGTTAGGGATAAATCCTGGCACCCAATCCTGCTGTGCTGGGTGTACAGAACCTTCCCCTCTCCAAAAAACAGCTCCTGGCACCTTCCTGTGCTTCTGGAAAAGGTTCCTGGATAACAGGCAGGGGATGGAGCAGCTGGAGTGACTGAGGCACAGAGAACTTAAAGCCAGGTCTGGTTACTGAAGCCTCCACTGGAACATCTCCTTGTAAGATCCCAGAAATGCTGTTTTCAACCTGCCGCCAGATTTGTGAGCAGCAGGAAGATGGGAAATCTGGTGAAGCTGTTTTGGGGCTTCCCAGGTAACACTTTGAGATCCAGAGAGTTCAGCAAGTCCTTCAGCTTTCTGGTGGTTTATCTCAATTGAACCCTGAGGGGTCTGAGCTTCCTGTGGGGAAGGGAAACGGGTTTTGTTCGTGACACTGGAAGGGGTTTGGGCAGGGAAGTTCCATTTCCAGCCTGGATGTGGAAGGGCTCATCATGGCTTAGACAGCCCCGTGTTTTACTGGGATAGAGGAGCAAAAAAAACCCTCTAAACTGGCTCATTCTTTCCAAAAAGGCTCATTTTCCTCCTGCCCTCAATGCAGGTGACAGAGCGAATTGGCTTCTAAACGCTGGTATTGGTGAGGTTGATTTTTGAAATTTATAAAATAAGTTGTTTTTTAATTATACCTCATTTCTTTGAGTCTCCTACTCATGCTGGGCCTTAATTCCCAGCCCATCCTGTGAGTTGTGGGAGGTGGTTCTGGCAGTCTGGATTCATCCCAGCCACGCGTTTGGCAGGGACTTATTCCCTAAAATGCCTCTCCTTTCCATTGGCCACGTTCAGGGTGACATCCCAAGCCCATCCTCTGATACTTGAGCCGCTGGAAATCGCTTTTCTTGATGGAACAACAGGAGCAAACGAGGGATAAAATGCCAATTAGAGGATCATGAGATGGGCTTGCTGGTTCTTTGTTTCTAAAGTTACATAAAGGAGCTCTCCTCTCTCTCGTCTCATCTCTCCATTTCATCCAGAACTTTCCCGGTGAGATCTCCACCTTCTCCTCTCAGAAGTCCCTGCAGAGCTTCCAGTCTGGAGTAAACCTGGGAGCCAGAAGTGGGTTTACGTGCCCGAGTGCTTTATGGCTGCTGCTCCCAGCCACATCAACGTCCATAAATCCTCTGGTTCCTTCCCATCAAACAAAAAGAATAACCCTCCTGCAAACTTGATGGCTCCTGCTGGTGTCCAGGTTTATAGTCCAGCTTTTTTAGTAGCTGCTCAGCGAGTTCATAGTCTGACTCTGATCCCTTCCTCCCTTACTCGGGATATAACGTTCATTTGGATGATCCATAACGTTCATTTGGACGGTGAAATGATCCAAATGATCCCCCTCAGCCCCCAGGTGTCAATGCTCTCGTGGGGTGTCTCAGAGCAGCCTTGAAATGCTGAGCCCTCGTGAATTTGTAACGCTGAGATGCACCAGTTGTAACTAACCCTGAGATGTGCGGTGCCACCTGCTCTGCCAGGTGCTTTGTTTTCCCGAGTTTTCCACCTCCCCGTCTCACAGATGAGATGTGACAGCCCCTCTCCCACCCATCCCCGAGCTCCTGCTCCATTTGCTGCCAGACTTTTCATCGTGGACCAGGGGATTCCAGGGGGATGAGAAGGGCAGGAATGACCTGGCGGTGTCTGAAGAGTGACAGGCTGAGTGAGAGACCTGGCCTTTAACACTTCAGGAGTTTGGGGGGGTTTGTGTGTTTGTCTAAAGGAGGTCTGAATGATTTCTGAGGCTGCTGTGTGGCTGTCCTGCCTCTCCTTTGGCTTTTCCCGGGGTCACAGCATGCTGAGGTTGTACCTGGCCTCACGCAGCTCCCAGTGCTCCGCTCGGAACATTTTTGCCCAAATAAGGCCAAACTTTCCCAGTCAGTTCCTTGTGCAGCTCTGCCCTGCCTGGTGCAGTTCCAGCTCCCCTGTGGTTCCCAGAACGGATCCAGGAGGTGGGAGCTGGTTCCCAGTGATCCCAGTGTGCCTCTGGGGACAGCCCAGGATTCCAGAGCTGGTTCCCAGTGATCCCAGTGTGCCTCTGGGGACAGCCCAGGATGCCAGAGCTGGTTCCCAGTGATCCCAGTGTGCCTCTGGGGACAGCCCAGGATTCCAGAGGATCTGGCTGACCCAAACTCCTGCTGCATCCCAGGGCTGTGAGGTGGGTTCAGCCTGAGGCAGAAGGGTGGGATGTGTTCCCAGGCTCTCTGGAAGTGCACACATCCATCCCTGAGCTGGTGGAGTTTAACAATCTGGGAAGTTTGTGCCCCCCACGAGTGGTTTGACTCCAGGCAGCCACACTCCACCTTTTGAGAGGAATGAAGAGCTGCTGCTTGGCCTCCTTCTGTCTCTTCGCGTGTTCTCTTGGCTCACCAGCGAGGGCTGCTCACAAATGGCATCTCTGTGTTTTATCTGGTAGGACAAAGTGGGTTTAGGTGTCCCCATGTCACCAGAACTGCTGCTGGGTGTTGTCTGGGAGTAGCTCAGACCCCTGGATCAGATGGGGACACGGAGCCAGGGATAGGATGTTGTAGGGCTGGCGAGGTCCCAGCTGGAAAAAGCTTCCCCTGGGATTGAATTTTATAGTGCAAATAAAATTAATCAGGGGTGGGGATGAGGGAGCTGCTGGAGGCCTGTTATTTTTTCCTGTGTTCAGTGATACAAAGTTGAGCTTCTCCAGCCTGGAGCTCCTGGGTCTCAGCCTTACCCACCCACGGTCCTGTTCCACTCTCAGGTGTTGGGTGAAATTCAGGTTTTATGACTTTGAATCCCAAAGGGAAACATTCCTGAAGCACTGGGAGGTGAGGCATTGGAACATGACAGTCTGTTACCCCAGGGATGTGCTTTGGAGCCAGATAATTACCATTAATTGTGAAACAAACCTAACGGGACAACCAACTCAACGAGCGCCTTTCATTGCAGGGCCACCAACAGCATCACACGCAGAGAGATCCCTTTAATGCTAAAAATAACAATTCTTCTCCTTTAGCCTCTCTGGAAAGATGCAACAGCTGCTCCTGTGTGAAAAAAATGAATAAATAATCAGTTTTATTTGTCTCACAAGCTGTTCTCTCCTCTCGGGGACGAGCGACCCACCGATCGCCGTTGAGGAGTTTAAAGGGAGACCAAGTGTTTGCACATTTTATGTGCAAGGACACAGCATCAGCTTAAAAAAAAAAACCAACCCAGATTTTCCACTGGTGCCTTCCTGTGTGGTTCTGTTCTCAGCGGGGGATAATTTATGCCGGGGTTTTATGTTGCATTATTTAATTACACGTGTTTTTTAAAAACGCATCTGTTTTGCCAATTTATATTCCGACTGCGCTGCCTTTGGGTGGCTCTGGAGCTAAATACCCTCCCAGGGAAACACTCCCGGTGCCTCTGGAGATGAGTCTTAAAATAGCCTATAAATCCTTTTAATTCTGGTTTTTGAAAAACGCCTCTTTTTTTGTTTTTTAAGCTGGAGGTTGAGGGCTTAAAGGAAGGGCTGGAGCTGCTTCAAGGTGAGGAGGAAGGAGCAGTGGAATAACTAATGAATGAGAGAGGGGACAACTTCTCTACAAGCAGAGATTGAAAACAAGCAGGTGAAGAATTGCCAGGGGGAACCCGGGGGCAATACGGAAATATCCCACTAGAAGTGTCCCCTGGAGCTGGTTTGGGGTGGATGTCCAAACAAAGTGGTGCCATCAAACCCAGCACATTCCAGAGGATCCGTGTGGGATCGGTGGGAAAATCCTGGGAACAAGCACCTCCTTCCTCCTGCTGGTGCAGCACCATCCACACCCAGACGTTCGTTATCACCAACACAGCCAAAAGAACATAGATTTTTTAAAAAAAACTTTATTTATTTCTTTGACAAAACGCTGCTCTGCTCAGCTCTGGCAGCGTTTCCAGAAGGAGCTTTGGCCCCGTGTGTGCAGGGGGTCAGTGTAGGTCAGTGATGTGTCAGTGTGTCAGTGCAGGGCTGTGATTGCCCCTGGAATCTGGGCTGGAGCCCCGTGTCGTGCCGGACTCATTGCCATGAGATCCTGACACTGTGTTGGGAATGGGAGCGTTGTTGGGAGGAGAAAAGGCATCATCCCCGGGGCTTGTTTCTGGCATCCCATCCCCTGCCTGCCCACACAGCTCCAGCAGCCGGGAAGAGCATCGTGTTGTGTGGAGAGACGCCAGATTTTGGGGGGGGATGTTTGTGTTTCTCACCAAGGGAAGAACTGCTGGCTGAGGTGGAGGCTTGGATCCGTGCTTCTGGCTTTGGGGAGCAGGGTGCTGGCCAGCAGGAGTCGGGCAGAATCCTGTCCTCCCAGGGTTTTCTGGTGGGATTGGCAGGAGGGAAGGGCTGTGTGTGGGCAGGGCAGGACACGGCGGGTGATGCTGAGCTGGGAGGAGGAGGCAGCTCGGGGTCCCCAGCCAGCACCAGCCACCGGGGGTGTCCTTGGAAAGGGCACTTCAGAAGGTTTGAGGGCTGGGCTGAGAGCCCTGGAGCATCTCAGCTTCCCCAGGAGCAGGGAAAGGAAACGGGGAAATGTGGTCTGGGTGAAGTTGTGTGGATTTCACCAACACTGGGAAAGGGCTGCAGGGATTTGGGGTGACATCTGTAGAGGTGGCAGCTTTGGCAGTTCCTTGGCTTCTCCTGGAGCCCACGTGCTCCTGCGGTGCTGGCCTTGGGATCGGCCTCTTCCCTCCTTCCAGCTCCCACCCAGGAACACGGAGAGCCCCGAGAAATCGGGATCAAAGGCATCCTTGAGAAAAAACATTTCCAGCCCCTGAATCGAGCTCCCCTCATGTTACCCCTAACCTGTTTTTACAGCATGAGCTGCTTGTGTTAAAGCAGAAAAGTTTCCCCAAAAAAATCACTTTTTAATTTTTCTCCAGAGTTATTTTTTCTGTCTGGAACACGATGCCCTCGTTTCCTGAGCTGGGGACGGGATCAAAACCTGGTCATGCCTTGGGGGGGGTGGATGGAGGGGAGGAAGGGTTTGATCTCCTCCCCCCCATCCCTTGGATCAGGGAAAGCACAGGGATACACAAAACCCACTGATGACCATGAGCTGCATCCTGAGTGCTGGAATTGGGGATAGTCCCTTTGAAAATAAGGATACAACAGCCTGAATTGCTCCCAACTTCTGCTGGAGTGAATGTGATGAATGTGATGAATCCTTCTCCTGAGGGAAGGGTTTAATTCCAAAATTCCAGGGGGGGTTCAAGCACTCCCTCCACTGACAGGAGTTGCATCGTGTTCACCGAGTCCATCAGGGGAGGGGAAGGAAAACGAGTCAATCAGTGAAGTTTCCCGGGGTTTTTCCGTGGGATCTGTTGGTTTATGGGCTGCTGGAATCTTCTCTGCTCCCAGGGAAAGGCAGGAGTGCACCTGCTGGAGAGGGAGTTTTTACAGGAGCGTGAGGGAATGGCTTTGAGATTTTACAGGGTGTGTCTGGGGAGAAGGGGACCTGCTGGAGCCGATGCTTTTGGGTTGGAAACAGTTCCCACCTCAGGGGCTGCAAATTCGGGGCCTGGATGCCACAGCCCCACCCCAGCCCCTCAATCCCAGCCCTCCTCCCATCCCCCAGGTCGTCCGCACGGAGAAGAACAGCCTGAACAACCGGTTCCTGCCCTGGGACGAGATCGACACCGAGGCCATCCTGTCCATCGACGACGACGCCCACCTGCGGCACGACGAGATCATGTTTGGGTTCAGGTGAGTGGCCCTGGGCACACGGCCCCGCTGCCCACGGCCAGGGGCAGCACTGGCACAGCCCTGCCCGGGGCTTTCCAGGGGAAACACCCTCTGTGCTGGGCAAGTGCAGGTGGGTGAGCTGATCTCAGCCCCAAATCTCACATTTGACCTCAGCTCCTCCTCTTTAGCTGTGCTGATGATGATCCCATCATGGGTTTGGGGGTCTGTGGCTTCCCGGGGCGGGCAGAAGCTGGAACACAAATCCCAGAGGCTGTTGGGATGGAGGGCTGTTACATTCCATCCTCCCCACGCCGTGGGCAAGGCCATGACGTAATGCCCGTGTGCGGGAGGTGGCTGCCATCCTCTGCTCCGTGAGCCCCTGGGATGTGACAGTCACCTGGCAGATGTCACCCAGCAAAGGCTGCTGCTGGCTGCTCCCATTCCCACCCCCATCTGCTTTTTCCCTGGAAAAGGAAAAAAAAAGCAGTTTCCTGAGCAGAAAGTTGTGCTGGTGCTGTGGGAGGTTTGTGGCAGCTGCTCCAGCCAAACCTCAGTGCCAGGAGCTGCTGGGGAGCAATCCCCGATCCCAGAGCACCCAGCAGCTGCCTGGGGGTGGGAACCAGGGGCCAAAACGGGCTGGGAGGAGGATGAAAAGGCACAAAATGCCTGGGAACCGCCCCCCCCAGCTCCCTCAGAGATGAGAAACGAGGTGTGAGGGGGATGAAAGTGCGGGACGGGGCGTCAGGACTCCTGGCCTCCCTTCCCTGCCCCATTCCAGGCTCTTTATCTGCACTGGGCTCTGTTCCTCCCCCTCTTTGGTCTCTGTTTTCCTTTGCCTGGCCGAGGTTTTGCTCTGGAGAGCAGCAAATGAAGATTGTGAGTGCTGGGTGTTACTCCCACAAAGCCTCCCTGTGTGAACACACTGAGCACTGCAGTGAACCCACGGCCCTGTTTGGTCAAAACTTCGCTTCAGCCTTTGAGCCTTGGGGCCAAAAGCCTGGGTTTTTCCCTGTTTTTGCTGCTCAGGAAAGAGCTGGAAGCAGGAACCCTGAGCACACCCAGGAGGATTCTCAGGAGAAAAGCCGGGAAAGAAAAAAGTGTCACGTTTGTAGGAAAGTGAGACGTGGGAGAAGTGAAAGGGAATCGGGAGTTTCAAACCAGCCACACTGGAGTGACAGGGACAGCAGCAAACAAGGGCCTTCAGCAGCCCAGCAGCTCTCGTGGGATCGTGGGACACCGTGGAGTGGTTTGGGTTGGGAGGGAGCGTAAAGAACATCCAGTTCCACCCCCTGCATGGGCAGGGACACCTCCCACCATCCCAGGCTGCTCCAGGCCCTGCCTTGCTCGGCCTTGAAGCTTTCCCAAAGGGACGTTGATGTTGTCTTGGCTTTACAGAGGAACTGAGCCTCTGGGAGGTGGAAGGTCCCAGGGGTTTGGGGAAGAGGCTGGGACACGCTGGGTTCCTCCCAGGCTGAGCCTGGCCTGCTCTGGTCTTTTAGACCTACAGAGAACAGCCCTTGTGAGGTAGAAAATCCCTGATTTATGGATTAGGAGCACTTTCCCTGTTCCTGAGCACCTCAGATGTGCCTCGAGGAGAGGAGCACGTTCTGAACATCTTTATCCTTCCTGCCCAAACTGCAGCCTCCCTTTGGACGGGCACCTGCCAAACTTTACACAGAATCTCCTCCACCCCCTGATTCCCTGGGGAGCCTCCCCTGGTGCTCAGGGCAGGGTCCCATGTCCCGGTTCCAGCCGGAGCCGTGCCCACCTCGGGCCGGGCTCCGGTCTCACCCGGAGGCTTTGTGTTGGCAGGGTGTGGAGAGAGGCCAGGGATCGGATCGTCGGCTTCCCGGGACGGTACCACGCCTGGGACATCCCCCACCAGTCCTGGCTCTACAACTCCAACTACTCCTGCGAGCTCTCCATGGTGCTCACTGGTGCTGCCTTCTTCCACAAGGTGAGTCGGGAAGGTGGAGCCTGGGGGGGGGTTTGCAGTGGGATCGTGGTGCAGGATTCACTCGGTTGTCGGGAATCTCTCCTCTGCTTTCCTCGAGTGTTGAGTCAAACACGTCCCAACGTGTCCCACACACGTCTTGGCACTCACCCGTGGAGCCAGAGGTGGCCCTGGCAGTGGGTGGCACCTCCTTGACCCGGGTTGTGCCTTTCCCTTTCCCAGTACTACGCCTACCTGTACTCCTACGTGATGCCCCAGGCCATCCGGGACATGGTGGACGAGTACATCAACTGTGAGGACATCGCCATGAACTTCCTGGTGTCCCACCTGACACGGAAACCTCCCATAAAGGTGAAGCTCTGGGAGGGGCTGGTCCTGGGCTTGGTGTTTCTGGAGGAGCCGTGGTGGGGTGTCTGAAGGGCCGCTCTGCTCCAGGTGTGGGAGCTCAGCCCGTGGAATCAGTCAGACCCTGCCACGGCCACAGATGAACTGAGGTTTGACATGACAAGACTGAACCAGACTGAACTCCTGCTCTGGTGGAAGGGTCCCTGCCCGTGGCAGGGGGTTGGAGCTGGATGATGTTTAAGGTCCCTTCCAGCCCAAACCATTCCATGATTCCCTGGCTGACCCTGCAGCTCAGACCAGAGGGTTCCCAGCTCAGCAAAGGCCCTTTTGAGCAGCTGATCCCAAACCCACAAATTTCCTCCTTTCCAGCACAAGTCTCTGTGATTCCTTGCTGATTCCATGAGTCACTCAGGCTCATCTGTGTTTGGTCCAGGCCTTGCAGCCGAGCTGAAACTCCCTGCCCTGTGACAGCAAGTGAATGTCACAGTTCCGGGCATGGATTCTGGAGGCAGCTCATTCTTTTCACTGCTGGCAAAGGGAAATGTCATCCTGCTGGAGCTGCTGGAGAGAGTCCAGAGGAGGCCATGGAGATGCTCCAAGGGCTGGAGCCCCTCTGCTCTGGAGCCAGGCTGGGAGAGCTGGGGGTGTTCACCTGGAGAAGAGAAGGATCCAGGGAGATCTTAGGGCCCCTTCCAGAGCCTAAAGGGGCTCCAGGAGAGCTGGAGAGGGACTGGGGACAAGGGCTGGAGGGACAGGACACAGGGAATGGGGTGGAATGGGATGAGTGTTAAGGTCCATTCCGTGACTCGAGCTGTACCCAAGGCAGTGCCAAGGCTGGGGGGCTGTTCTGGGCTGCCTGGCACTGACCCCCCGTCCCCTCCCTGCAGGTGACCTCCCGCTGGACCTTCCGCTGCCCCGGGTGTCCCCAGGCTCTTTCCCACGACGATTCCCACTTCCACGAGCGGCACAAGTGCATCAACTTCTTTGTGAAGGTGTACGGGTACATGCCCCTGCTCTACACCCAGTTCCGCGTGGACTCCGTGCTCTTCAAGACCCGCCTGCCCCACGACAAGACAAAGTGCTTCAAGTTCATCTGAGGCGGGAGCAGAGGGTGGGCAGGGGCCGGTTGTGGGGCTGTGAGTGCAAAAGGCCCTTTGCTGTGGACTCTGGCCCTGCTCCCCCTGGGCAAACAGGACGGGCAGGATTGGGAATTGGGACGGGCTCCTGTCCCGCTGTCCCCACAGCGACTCGGGCGAGCGACAGGGAACGGGCTCTGCCGCTGCTCCAGGACACGCCCCGGGATCCAACACTGGGGAATGGCACGTTGGCCACTGGCTCTGCCCCTCCGCCGGCCAAGGGCAGCCGTTCTTTTTAATTATAATTATTGTTATTTAAAATGAAAGTGTTTTAGATTTGCCACGTGAGGCGCTTTTTTGTTTTCTTTTCTTTTTCCTCCCCACTCCCCCCCTTTTCCCCTCAGGACCCCTCATCCCATTCCAGGGGATTGTAGCACGGCCAGGTTGGAGGTGTGTGAGTGCGGCATCGAGGTCACCGCTGCTGTCCTCATCCCTTGTCCCGGGGGACAGCCCTTCCCAGCCCTTCCCTCTCACCTCATCCCAGCTCCTCTCGCCCTGTGGCTGCTCCTGGTGCCTCTCCAGCATCGGCTGGTGATGAGCCCTTGGCTCTGCCCTGCTCAGCCCCCCGAGCCCTCAGAGGTGGGTGAACTTGGCCTGGATGGTCCTTCCCAGCTCCAGCCCTGTCCCCATTCCGCAGCCCCGGGAGTTCGGTTGGTGTGGTCTCGTTCTTGGTGCCCTTTTCCACCTCGTCCTGCTCATGCTGTGAAGGAAGGGAGCTCGTCTGGGGCTTTGGGAAGATCCACCTGCAGCACAGGAACACTGACCCTCACCCATGGTCAGCCCAGCCTGGAGGTGCCGTGGCCGCAGTTCCTGCTCTGCCTCATCCCAGAGGGAAATGTGCCCACGTTGGGCCTCGGTGTCTCTGCCTTAACCCCCGTCCCATCCTGGAACGGGAGCAGCTCCTGGGCTCAACCCTGTCCAGTCTCCTCCTGTCACCTGCACCATGTTTGGAGCTTTCCGTGGCCTCTCCAGACACTTTCCAGCCCACTTTTCCTGTCAGTCCCGTGGGATGGGGGTTACCAACGTGTTTCCCTCGGGAAGGGAAGGAGCCTCCTGTTCCCAGCAGAGCCAACAGCTCCACGTCACCAGCACCACCGATCCCAGGGAAATGCAGGTCAAGGAATCTTTCCCTCCATGTTTCTTTTTTTCCTTCCTGTTCTTTTTAACAGCAGATGCTCAAAAGGGAGCACGGGAAGGTTCAGAGTCCCCTTAAAAATGCCACCAGAGGCTCCTGCGAGGCCCCGGAACACCTGGAAGGATGTTCCCATTCCCTGCCCAGAGCGGGAACGTGGCACTTGTCGGGAGCTGCACCAGCTGCGGGATCCCCAGGGGCCTGAGCCATTCCATGATTCCTCGTTAGCGGGGGGTTCGTTAGTGGCGATGCTGCTCAGGCCCAGCCCAGCCCTTCCCGCCAGGCGGGAGCACGGATTATGGATCGTGGATTGCACTTTATCCCAACACAGGCACTGCTCAGCAACTCCCCTCCCACAGTCTGAGGGGCAGCGTTGTTGTTGTTCCCCCCATCCTGCAGGAGCCTGGGGCAGGCAGGTGGGATGGGGAGGGTTGGAAGTTGTGCCTTCCCTTGGCGCGTTCCAGTTGGAGGCCAGAGGAGATCAGGGGTCAGCAAATCCCACTGTTCCCCCTGCCCGAAGTGGTGTTTTGTTGGAAGGATCCCCCGGGGTGTTGTGGGATCGCTGTGGATATGGTGGGATGGATTCCTCCTCCCCAGAAGGGGAGGATTCGCTGCTCCAGGTTGGGAGGGATGGAATTCTGTGAGGGAACTCGGTGCCGTCCCTCCCACTCCTGCTGCTCCGGCTCTTTCCCAAATCATCCCAAATAGCCACCGAAACCTCTGGAGGACAGACCTGTGGTTCCCAGGCCCTGCTCCTGAGACATCCCAGCTGTCCTCAGGCTTTCCTCCAGAGCAGCCCATCCCAAACATCCCGTCATCCTCCCGGGATTCCCGGGGGCTCCCAGGCTCCCTCCAAAGCTCAGGTTTGGTTGTAGGATTCATCCCCAGCTCCTGGGGCACGTGGCCTCCACCACCACCCAAGCCCCGGAGGGCTCTCGGGGGCTGCACCTTTCCCAAGGGAGAGGCCTTTTCCCCTTTTCCAGAGTTTCTGCTGCTTCATCCGGGCGTGGAGCGAGGCTTTCCCGCTGTAAATAGACCCGACTGTGGTGACACAGCCCCGGACCCGCCACCTCCTCCACACACCCCCCCCACACCCCGCAGCTCCGTGAGCACCAGGATTTAAAATCCCAACAAAGTCTGAGGGACGAGAAACACTCCCTCGACACGAGCACAATGTTGAGTTTTTTTGTAAAAGGATCCAATAAATGGAGAGTTTAACTTGGGAGAGACTCGGTGCCTGTTTGCTGGGGCTGGGAGCAGGACGGGGCTGATCCTGGAGCACCTCCCGGGATCACATTCCCGGGGGATCAGGAGCAAGGGGCTGGTCCTGGATGGTGCAAACTCCTCGTGGATGGGAGCGTTTGGCAAAGCCCCACCAGGATTGCTCCAGGAGGGCTTGGAACCCTGCGATATTCCCTGGCAGTTAAACAGCAGCCGAGCCGGTGTTGGGATTGTTGGGATGGCAAAGCTGCCCGTCCCTGCCCAGGGATCCTGAGACATCCTTTGGGGGCCATTCCCAAAACGTGGCTGGCTCAGGGAGGCTGAGGTGGGAGAACCAAATCCGTGGGATTTGTGACCAGATTTCCACCTTCAGGCCCGCGGGGAGGGGCAGAGGGGAGGAACAGGGTCGGCTGAACCAGGGGCTTCCCTCCACACTGGGCTGGAAATCCCGCAGGATTTCCTGCATCTGCCTGGATTCCCTCCTTGGGGTTTTTTTGCTGTAACTGCTGTGATTCTGAGCAGAGGAGCCACAGCACCACGGTGCCGGTTTCCTGTTTCCCTGGATGAGGGTTTGTATGTTGGGATGAGGAAACAGCCACCGATAAATGCCGTTAGTTATTCATTCCCCGCTCCCGGGAGGGTGAAGTGCTTCACACTCCTCTGCACTACAAAGCGCCCGTTGGGATGACACAATCCTCCATGAAAAGCCCTTTCACTGGAATTGCTCCAGAGCTCCCGTTCCCAACATCCACCCGCTCCTGCCACAGGGATGGGCACACAGCAAAGGACCTGGGGTTTTGTCCCAGTAAACTGAGCACCTCTGGATAAAACCCAGTTGCCATCCATCCTCTTCCGCCCAACCCAGTGGCTGCAATGGTGGAACTGGAAGGTCTTGAAGGTCCCTCCCAACCCAAACCATTCCATGATTCTGTAAAAGTGAAGGCTCTGGAGCAGCGGGACCAACCCTGGGAATAACAAGCACAAAAGTGAGTTTATCCCATGGCCCCCGTAGGGATAAATCCCTTTGGAAATTGAACCATGAGGTGAAATAACACCCGGTTCTTTGACTCCGTTTTTAAGTGACAATAAAGCAGCTGAGCTGCTGCAAACACTGCAAACCCTTCATGAGGATTCACGTACCTGCAACAAGTTTTTTCATGCCATTAATGACCCCCCTGCACATCCACTCCAACAGAAAATGGATTTTATGGCAGAGCTGTTCTCCCCCTGCCTCAGCCTCCTCAAAGCCAGGACGTGAAGGAGCAGTTTAGGGACACAGGGGACATGGAGGGGATTTACAAACCAGGGGATGTGCCTTCTCTCCTTGGCAGTCTCACTATGGTTTTTTTTATTTCTGAACACCAAATAAATACAAAACAACCCAATAAAACAAAGAGCGGCGAAGCCCAGAAATGGGTGGCTTTTCAAAGCAAGACCATTAACTAAGTTCAGGCCCCAAACAGAGGAGTTTGGGCAGGGGAAACTCTCCCCAGCTCTGCTTTGTATGAATGACTCAGGATTTCATCCCGGATTTGGGATGTGGGGGTGGGAAGGGCAGGTTTTTGGAAGCTGGAAACAAGAGGCACTTAAATCTCAGAGGGGTTTGTGGGGTTTTTTTTATAAGCACTGGGAATTTAACTCCTTCATGGACTTCCCCAAGGACCCTCCCGAGGTATTTCCTCCACTGGTGATGGAGGAGCCCAGGAAGAACCAGGAGCTCCAAGGACAGACCTGCTTGTACCAGGTGAGGGTCCAGCATCCACAAACAATTCCTACAGGATAAAGCTTTTCCAACTCCCCTCTGCTTGTGCAGGGCATGGCCAGACCCTCCCCACTATTCCACACGTCCCATCACATCCCCCTTTTTTCACCTTTTATTTCCGTGACCTTTTCCCTCACCAGCTTTTCTCATCCTCCTGGTGTCAGTGAAATCCCCGTGTCCAGCAGGGACCTGGATCTGGGGACTGGGGACAAACAGTGGGAGGAAAAACCAACCTCTCAATATCCAAGGCCATTGTTCCAATGTTCCCACAGAGTTTTGTTGGGGGAAGGACTGGGGCAGACACTGCTGAGGGTCACAAAGAGGAGCAGCAGTTTACCCTCAGTGGAGTTATTTACTGCACAGTTCCTATTCCCTGTAACATTCCAACCCCCGGGTTTACACAACGAGGATCTCCTCCAAAATATTCCAAAACCAGCTTAAAAACAGGATTTAAAAAATAGGCAGGTATTAAAAATACTTCCTTGCTTCTCCGTGAAAGGGGAAGGTGGTTCCCGGTCTCCTTGAATCCCAGAATTCTCTCTCCCTCTCCCTGGAGAGTTCTGGTGCTCCAGGCTGTCTCCTGGCAGGAGCAGGTGGATGTCCAGGGGCTAAAACTTCTGCAGGAATTTGAGCACCAGGTCCCTCAATTTGACCCTCAGGGGTTCGTCGTTGTCACAGATGATGTGTGTGGAGTCCTCCTCGAGCTGGATGAGGGTTTCTGCCTCCTGCAGCAGCACAATGTGGCCCTTGGCCGTGTCCTCCACCTTCACGTCGCTGAACCCGTGCTGGGTGTGAGGGATCAAACATGGGGCACAGAGGTGAGGGGGGATTTCATGGAATCACCCAATGATTTGGGAAGGGGCCTCAAAGATCATCCAGTTCCACCCCTCCCTGTGGGCACGGACACCTCCCACTGTCCCAGGGTGATCCAAGCTGGCCTTGGACACTTCCAGGGATGGGGCAGCCACAGCTTCTCTGGGAATTCCATTCCAGGGCCTCCCCACCCTCACAGGGAAGAATTCCTTCCCAACACCCCACCTAACCCTCCCCTCTGGCTGTGGGAAGCCATTCCCCACTGTCCCTGCAGGCCCCTCTCAATATTCTCTCTCCATCTTTCCTGCAGCCCCTTCAGGCTCAGGAGGGTCACAATCCTGCCCTTTTCCCTGCTCATCTTCTCCAGGAATTCACAGGGGCAAGGACCAGGCTCCAAACCCCCCATCCTGCAGCTGCTCCACCAGAGGAGGCATTTCCAGGATCTCTTCTTCATGTTATTATCCCAAAATCTGCAAAAGCTTAAATGCTTTTGAGAATTCCCCCCCACTGTTGAAATCTGTTGGAAACCAGCTGCCGAATCCCAAAGTTATGTGGGGAAATTCGCTCACCCAGAGCGATCTGAGAGCTCTGCTGCCGAGGGAAAACAGAGGGAATGACTGACACCAAGTCCCTGCACCAGGACACGGCCACAGGGAGTGCTTTGCTATCTCAGGGACACACTGGATTTACTGGGATTAGCAGGAACCTGCTGGAAACCTCCTTGCCACCAGAAGATTCCTCACCTTTTCCAGGGTCTGCACAAACTGGTCTACGGGAATGGAGCCGCTGAGCAAAGGCTTCAAGGATTTACACTCCGGCACCTCATCGCTCACTCGCTTCCTCTTCTTGCTGGCAGGAGGCTGGGGAGGCTTTGGAGGGAGCTGAGGGATGAGGAGGTGCACAGGGGGAAAAAAATAAAATCACCTTCCAAAGGATCCAACAAACGGGCAAGTTCAGGGCAAGAACTCAGGGGGGGAGAAAAAAGGGGATGAGAAAAAAAGGGGAAGTTCTGAGGAGAAGCTGGGCACACAGGGAGGGTGGGAGATGCTGGCTGGAGTCACTTCCCTGAGCCCTGTCAATAACATTCCCCTGTTATTTGGGCATGGATGACCCCCAGGGTTCTGTGCTCACACATGGAGGTTTTGGGGTTGGTCTCCACAGTTTCTGTTCCTCCAGAGGCCCCAGAGCTGACTGGTACCACTGGGCTGGCTCAGCTCCAGCCATCCAGGAAGCATCTGGAGCTTAAAGCTCTGAGTTCACGTGGCAGCAGGAATCAGAGTGGAGGAGACAGTAAATGACCACCACAAAGGGGAGAGCAGCCCCAGCCCAACCCCACTGCTACACCTCAACTTCTCCAGCACCGGTTAGCGTACCCACGGAGCTGATCTGGGAAGAGAAGGCAGCACTGACATCAACCCTTGTCCCACCTTTATGTCCCTGCATTAAAGACATCTCCAGACCGGGCCCAGGAGCTTTTTTTGGGGTGGGGGGAGGTTCCCTCAGGAGGACACCTGGATATTTTTCCCCCTTTCCCAGGTGACTGTACCTGCAGCACGTGCTTGTTGTCCTTGGTGTGCAGCACAGCAGAAACTGTTGCCAAGGAAATGCCAGGCTTGATCTCCAAGGGCACCAGGGAATCGGCAAGCTGGAGCAGGAGGAGAGTTTGGGTCAGCACGAGGTTTTTAAACACGGACTAATGAAGTGTGAACACAAACCCACTGAGAGAGTGACTGCCCAGCCTTCCCTCCAGCTCCTGAAATGAAGGATTTCATACCAGGACTGCAGCAGGGGGAGGTTTTCAGCATCCAGGGCTGGTCTCACGAAACGTAATCATTAAAGAGAACCCTCGTTTTAAAAGGAAATGACTTCATTAATAATTCTAGTTAGCAAAGCTCGTGATCTAAGCCAGCATTATTTATGATGTTTGTTGTGTTTGTGATGGACCATGAAAGATCAGAGTGAGTTTCCTTTCAATTCCTGATGGCAGAAAAGATGGAAGAAAAGGTTTTGCTCCAAAAAAAAACCCCCACTTCAGGCTTAATCCTTCTGCCACCAAAGCACTGAGAAGGTTTTTCTGTTGGCTCAGCTGCTTTTGGTGACTTCTGAAAGCCTCCCCTACCACAACTAAAGCTGCAGGAACACTGTGAGAGCAGCTCCCTGGGATACAGCAGTTGGTGTGCCGGAAAAACACACATTAAAAAAAAAAAAAAATCCCCTGAATTTTGCACAGAGGATCTCAGAAATCCGAATTTCAGGGAGCAATTGGGATGGCTGTCACCCTGGGACTCTGCTCAAGCTGTTCAGAGCAGGCAGTTTGAGTGCAGCCTTTACAGGTTGTATTTGAAAGCTAAGAGAATGAAAATATAATAAATACAATGACAATCATCACTTCAGATTTCTCCTGGGACCTAAAACCAGCAGCACGTTCTGCACTTGCCACTCCCAGCCCCTTCCAGAGGAGGATCGATACAAAACGGGCTCCGAGGAAAAGCAAAGTGACAAACACTGTGAAGAGAGAGATCCTTAAAAAACAGGGAATCCGAGCCCTGGGTATGAACATTCCTGCAGGTCTGAACCACACAAACAGCAGCTCTTTAATTCCTAAAAGTCAGAAGGACAGCGAGGCAGACGTTCGTTTTTATTTCCTCTCAGGTATTTCTCCAGCACTCGGAGGCCAATCCTCTTATTACAGAAACTCACTGACCCAAACCAAAGGGGTCATTTAATCACATCCAGCCATTCCCCCACCAAGGCCAGCCTGCTCTGCTGTGCTCCTCTCCGTGCTGCCTTCAGCTGCCCTCCTGCACATCTCCCAAATGCTGCAGCAAAGGAACCCTTTCCCCAGGAGCAGCGAGTCCTCTCTGTCCTCTGAGCTGTGGCGACTCCACCGGCTCCTCTCAGACTTTTAATTCTCCTTCCACCCAGGAAACCGTGTCTTATTTCAGGGCTGAATTTGTCCAGTTCTGCCTTTTGTGTGAGGGGGGTGAGCTGGATCTTCACCCTCCAGGACCAGAGCAAAGGGAACCCAGGCAGGAGCACAGCAAAGCTCAGCAGGAATTAAAATCCCCACAACTTTCAGGATCTGAGATCACTGGGGTGTGTTTAAGAGTCTAGTGCCAGTTTTTGTGAATGGCCCCAGTAAACAAGTGAGGGGAGTGTTCAGAAGGTCCCCCTGAAGTTTGTGGAGGCACCTTTAACGGAAGGAAAGATCAGGGTAACAGAGAGGAAGAAATGGGTGACCTCGAGAGCTGGAGTGAGGAAAAACCAGATGAAATTCAACAGCAGAGATTGGGGCAACACAGAGAATTTCTGCTGGCAGCTGGAAAGCACAGAGGTGAAGGGTCCAGGTTTATTAGTCTGTCCCATGAGAGCTGAGAGTCACAGATCTGACAGAGCCATGGAAAAGCCAAATGCAACCCCAGAAAATGTCAGGTAATTCTCGCCGAGATGAGCCAGCGCTGTTACACCAGCAGGATCCCAACTGAATCACTTGTAAATCGTGGGTAATTCCAGTTCAAGTAAGACTGTTCTGAAGGGGGGATTAGGGCAGGAGGAGCTGTCCTGGAAGGGGAAACTAAACATCTTGGCAAAAATCAAACCAAAGGGAGACTTTGATTATTCTACATCAACACCACAGGGAAACCGCCGACCGAAGGGAAAATGTATTTCTGCTAAAAGATGATGTCAGGAATAAATGTGTGCAGACCAGCAGTGAGTATGTGTAGGCTGGAAATGAGGATGTTTCTGGCCATCGGAGACGGGAAGAGGGTGGTGGGAACAGCAGGGGCAAAAGCCTCTGCAATTTGAAACTGCTGCCTTTTCCGTTTTTTGAGGCACATTGTAAACACCGTGAGCAACTGCAGCTGGGTTCTGGCCACCTGAATCCACGAGGGCGCTTCCATTTCTAGGTGCAAATGATGCTCTAGAGCCTCAGGGCTTGCCGGGTATAAAGAGATTCTTACCCAGATCCCAGCCCCTGAAAGGGATGACATTTGTAAGTGACAGGAAAATATCCCGATTCTGAGAGAGGCCCAAAGATTTTAAGCTCTGCCTGACTTCAAAAACACTTGGAAAAAACACTTGGAGCAAAGAGGAAAGGTCTGGGGACTTAAATATTCCTGGGGATTTAAATATTCCTGAGCAGCAAGGATGTGGAGCTGGCTGCAGGCAGAATGGAAACGGAGGAATCTTTAATGAGACTTAAAGAACAAAGGCATTTCCAACAGGGAAGAACATCCCAGAACTAAGGGCATCTGACTATTCGTTAGTGGGTGATCTGAGTCTTGCCGAGGTTTTCAGCCTCCCATTTTTACACAATCCAAGTGTTTTTAATGGGATGATTCAGTTGCTAAACTCGCCCCAACTTAACAGGGCTGTCAGTCGCTGTGGAGCTCCCACAGTTCTCTCTGGAGCGGATCTGGAACTTCAGTGTCACAAATATCAAAAGTTTTTGCTGTTATTCCTTGCAAATGCCTAAATCTGAGCTTTGGGCTTCCACAGAGCCAAGAGCCAGTGGAGAAATGAAAGCAGCAGAAGGGCTGATGTGCAGTTTGGGGCACGGAAAGTTCAACCAACTTGGAACTGGAATTACCCACAATTGACAAGTGGCTCAGCTGGGATCTTGCTGGGCCCAGTGTAACAGCGCTGGCTCATCTCTGTGAGAATTACCTGATATTTTCTGGGGGTTGCATTTGGCTTTTCCATGTGAAACTTTGTCCCCAGAGCCTGGGAACCAAAGCAGAAAGTCACTCACTGACCAAGCAAGCAGGGAATAATCCAGCTGGGAGCTCAGGACGGACCCTCACCACTGGCCTTTTGCCAATCCCGTGCCAAAAGGCAGTTCAAGGAGGTATTTAAAAAGTGTAATGAAGCAGATTTATGGCTGTTTAATGAAGCTCTTCCTCAGCAGCCCGGGAGCAGGCAGGAAGCAGTTGTTTGAGGAACTTGCAAGGGGGATAATGGAAAACCAGCAGAGGCAGAGAACAGCCTCAGACTGGAATGAAAAATGACAGGTAAGGGAAGCAAGGACGTGAAATATCTTCGGAGGAAAGGCAAGCAGCTTGCAGATGCAAAAGATGAGTCATTTGAAAGAGATAAAAATGGCATAAATCAAACTATTCAAAATACAGTAACCAGTTTATGGGTCAGAGTGTCAAGTCAGGATGTGATGTTTGCTGTGGAAGCTGACTGGGAAGAGAGAGGTGAGTGCCTGGATGGAAAACAAGTGTTATCTTACAGCCAGCCATCAAAAATGAAAGGGAAAACAAACCTAGACATTAATGTAGGCAGGCTGGGAGCAGAACGGCAGAAAAGAGTTTCATGGAACTAAACAGGACAATCTGTGAGTAAGAGCAATCAGAGAAAAGGTCCAGAAAAAAACCCAACAACAACAACAAAAAAAAAAAAGGGCAAAAGAAATGAAGGATAACAATTCCAAACCCACAAAAAGAAGGGAGGAGGGAGGAGAATTCCCGGAGGCTGGGGGAGGAAGACAGGAGTGCAGTGGGTCTGGCTCTGTCCAGGAAAAGGCTGGGGAAAGCTCAGCCTGTGTGGAATGCCAAAAGGTGAGGTCAAACTCACCTGTGCAGGAAGAAAGGGAGAGACCCCAGGCAATTTTGGAGCCTGGCTTCAGCGAGCCTGGAGCTGCAGGCAGGGCTGAGCAGGAGCAAACAGGCAGGTTGTGTTTCATCCCCTTTGTGTGAGTGAGACTTACCCGGGGATCCAGCAGGGAATAGTGGGGGGGGAAAGGAACAGAGAGGGCTGGAGACTGCACAGTGTGGGGTCACCAAAACAAGTGAGCCTTACAAGACAGACTGAAATTCAACCTCCCTAGTCCCTGGAGCACGGAAGGAAGTCGGAGAGACAAGATAAAAACACAAAAAGAGAAGTCAAGGCAAAAGAAAGGGAGGCTGGAGTGAAAGCTCCACAATTACAAAGCAGCCGAGTGGCTCCATTTTCCTAATTCCCTCTGCAACTGCAGCCTGTGCTCTGCACATTCCCGCTCTCCCACACTGCCCTTGGCCTGGAGAACTGGCAAGAAGAGGATTTTAAAAGCACCGGGCCCCTCGCTGAAGTGTCTGCAGCCCAGAGCAAGTGATCTGCCCCATTGTTCAGCCGTAATTAAACTGGAGGCCCCTTATTTGCTCGAACACTACTGTTTAATTTTATCTGTTTGCTGCAGAAGGTGTCTTCCATTTCCCCACCGTTGTGCTGTGAACAGACAATGCCCAACCAATTTCCAGGAAGCACTCCTATTTTTTTATTATCATTATTATTATTTTTTCAAGTGAAAGGCAGATGCTGAGAAGAACAAATTAGTTCAAGTGCAAAGGTTTCCCCGGCCCCTGAGAGAGCCATTCCAGGGGGATGCCTGGAGACTGTTAAAACCTCTCTCTAAACCAAGGCTGAGTGTAAATCTCATTATCATACACCGGCCCTGCCTGACCTGCCTCTGCTCCTCGGTGAAGTGACTGAAATGGAGACAAGCTCCAGCAGTAAAAGTAAATTTACATGACTCTGACAGGCCAGAATCTGAACCACCGGCAACAGTTTGGGGATGGGAATTTCACAGCACCGAGCCTGCACTGCCAACTCCTGGTTTTCCAAAAGCTGGAAGAAGTTTGAGAACGTCCCCTCGGGGAAAGGGCTGAGGGTGTGAGGAGAGGGCCCTGCTCAGCAGCCACTCCTTGATGAGACTCTCAGCTGTGCTTCACACACAAATCCCAGCCCTGCAGCACCGCCAGCAATTCCTTGTTTTTCCAGGCTGGATTTCATCATTCCATTTTGGGCTAACACAGTTTTGACAAATAACAAGCCATTGCAAGGTTTGCCAGGAGTCATAAAATACCCTTTTCAATTGCCACTTGAGCCTTCACGCCACGCCAGGGCTGGTGGGAGCCCGTGTGAAACAAATGCCCTTTCCCTGTACTACAGAAATTCCTGTAAATTCAGGAGCACTCCTGGATAAACTGCTGAAAAGGGGGCACTAAGCAGCAAACATTCCCCACCAGGGAGCCTCATCTCATCTCTCATGGAATCGTGGAATGGGTTGGGACCTTAAGGATCATTTAATTCCAGCCCCCTGCCATGGGGTTGCCCCTTCCACCATCCCAGGTTGCTCCAACCTGGCCTTGGACACTTCCAGGGATGGGGCAGCCACAGCTTCTCTGGGACAACCAGCCTGGAAAATACCTGGACATGGGGAAAATCACATGAGATGAGATGTCCCAGTTCTCTGCTTTGCATCTCCTAAGGGTGCTTCCTCCCTCTACTTTATGATGAAAATCCAACTCACCGTTCAAGTTTCCAAACCTGTCTGCAAAGAGACACTGTCACCTTTGATCCAAGGACACATTTGTGCTGACTGGATTGTCAAAAATGTATTTTAAGCTCGTGTCTGCCAGAATATGGGTCACCCTTTGTAATATGGGTACATCTGGATTTGATTTACGGGGTTAATAAATCATTAATAGATGTTGTGGGGATAAACAATCCACATTTCAGATGGCTACAAGCAATCCATTAACCTGCTGGACTTTCTGCAGCCTGGAGGAATTAACCACTTATTGAAATTGTTGGGACAAACACAAATGAGCCTTTTCACTGCTTCTTCCACATGTGACTCAACGCTGATCCTCACAGGACAGGGCATTTCTAAGGGCAGGGACAGCTGGGGGAGGAGAAGGACAGGAGGGGGAGGAGAAGCTTCTAGATTCTTTGGATCCTTTGCACGACCCGGGGCATTCATTCAAATTAATCTTACACTGTGGGAAGGGACCATAAACTCATCCAGTGCCACCCCCTGCCATGGGCAGGGCCACCTTCCACTATCCCAGGCTGCTTCAACCTGGCCTTGGACACTTCCAGGGATCCAGGGGCAGCCACAGCTTCTCTGGGAAACCAGGATCTCACCACCAATATTTTTTTCAATTCCCATTAATTTACACAGTGAAATGATCTCTCAAAAATGCTTCTTTTTCAGCCCTCCATTTGCCAGAACGTGTTTTACATGACCACAGTCAACAGTAAATCCCAGCTTAGACCAGCCCTGGCGTGTCACAGGCGCTGACATTGAAGGGCTGGAGCGTGTCCAGGGAAGGGAATGGAGCTGGGGAAGGGGCTGAGGGAGCTGGGGGGGCTCAGCCTGGAGAAAAGGAGCCTCAGGGGGCACCTGGAACTGACCTCCAACTCCCTGACAGGAGCCTCGGGGGGCACCTGGAATTCTCTCCAACTCCCTGCCATGAGCAGGGTCAGGCTCTGCTCCCAGGGAACAAGGGACAGGACTAGAGGAAACAGCCTCAAGCTGCACCAGGGGAGGTTCAGGTTGGATATTAGGAATAATCACTCCATGGAAAGGGTGGCCAGGCTTTGGAACGGGCTGCCAGGGCAGTGGTGGATCTCTGCCACCCTTACCTCTGCATTCAGAGGGAGTTCCTGAGGCAGCAGCTGGAAGCGAACCCCTCCCTTCCCCGTTTCTCCCCTGGCAGTTACTCACGTCTGGCATGATCTCGATCTTCTCGTAGCGGCGCTTGTAGGGCAGGGTGAGCACCTCTGCCCGGCGGTAGGACATGGCCGGGGGCTGGCAGTCCACCATCAGGTCTGTGCGGTGGGACTGCGTGGGAGGGGGCTGCGTGTACTGCTCGGGGCACACCACGTGGAGAGGCTGCAAAACACCAGCGGTTGGGGTCTTTAGTCATCAGCCCCCAGGAGAGGAAAAGGAGGACAATGTTGAAAAGTGGGTTTTCTGCCCATTGGTTGTCACCTCACCTGGAAGGGAACGGTGGGGAGTGTCCCAAGTTGTTGTGGAGATGTGTGAATGTGCAAGGGAGGGCACTTGGTGTGTTCAGCTGGAGGGACTGAGGGGAAATCTCACTGCAGTTACAGCTTCCTCGGGAGGGGAGAGAAGGGGCAGGGACTGATCCTTTCCTGGTGGGGATGAGGGACAGAATCCAAGGGAACGGCCTGAAGAGTGTCACGGAAGGTTTAGGCTGGATATCAGGAGAAGGTTCCTCCCCCAAGGGTGGCTGGGCACTGAACAGGCTCCCCAGGGCAGTGGGCACAGCACCAAGGCTGAGAGGCCCCCAAAAGCCTTTGGATGATACTCCTGGGGACACGGTGTGACTCTGAGAATGGTGCTGTGCAGGGCTGAGGGTTGGATGCCATGATCCTCGTGGGTCCCTCCTCACCCAGCACATTCTGCGATCCAACAAGAAACAATTTGAGTTTCCATGACCACACATTAACAAAGCCTAAAGATCCTGCTGGGCACAAGGATCCCATCCCTGCAGGATCTCAGGAAGACAAAGGAGTGTTATTTCAATCATGTCGTGAGTCAGAAAGCAAATTTCACTAGAAACAAACAGGATGGACCAGGAGAGGCCACTGAAGCCCACAAGAATCAAGGAGGGACCCCAGAGACTACATTAACCCTCTGGCCTTTCTCCTAACCCTCTCCTAAAGGAGAGCTCAGTGCTCTGTGCATGGAATAAAAAACGATCTGGGTGTTGTCCTGATTATAACAGCGGTTCACAACTGACCCACTTATTTCAGGTGTGTGAAGAAACATGAGAATAGGCAAGAAAAAAAAAAATCCCTTACCTGGACTTCTTTGAGTAATTTGGAGACCTGAATAAAATTGAGCCTCGTGTCAATGGGACAGTAAACACATTTCATTGCCAAGGGCTGATACGGAGCCAGGGCATCGAGGTAAGAGAAATCAGGCTCTGGAAAGAGAAATGTTGGAAACACTGAGTGTTTATTAGCAGCAACCATGGTCCAATCCCTCTCTGACTCCACATTCCAGTTAAAGGAGCTGTTGTTCAGCAGCGTTAATTCTGTCACAGATTCTCTCCCCATTATTTTCAATTAATCTGATGAAAATTACGCCCACAATTAGTCCTACCTTAATCAAGCAATACTATTTCACCTGAACATATTATTGCACGATTTTTAGAACAAATTTAATCAAGACAAAGCCACCATCTCTCATCTTTAATCAGAGCCTCCAAAAGAAGGCGAGCTGCATCATTTTGGGCCTCATGAGATAACCCAGCTTGGTTTTCACTGTTATAAAAATGCAGCAGAAAGATCATGTCTTGATGTATGTACTTATTCCTTGGAATCCCGAGAAGATCGTGTCTTGGTGCATTTATTCTTTGGAATTTAAGTGCCAGGTTTAGACTGGTGGGAAAAACAAGGCTGACTTTAAAAAAAAAAATGGATTAGAGGTTTGCCAGGGAAAAGTCATGCACTGAATGGGCTTTTACTCACACAGAAAATAATAAAGGATTTTTTTTTTAGTGAGTGACAAATGCAGACCTCAGTGACACAGTGTAGGAGACATGTAACCTCTTGATTCCGGGGGTCACCCACTAATGATGGGGAAATGCTGATGCCATCACCATCCACCTGGTAATTGTGGGATGGATGGCACAGAGGGGAGTGCTGGAACAAAGGAAAACTGGTGTATCAGCTTGGTAAGGACAGAAAGGGAAGAAGAGAAAGGGATGCATGAAAGCCTTGTCTGCAGGAGTTTGGAACTGTCAAAGGGATCGTTTTCCCGAGTTAAAATTGTCAGAAAAACCGCCCGGGAGCATGAAGGTGAGAAATATTAACATTTTACTAGATGACTGAAAAAGCCATGAATCCACAAACATTAAATAAAATTTATAGTGGGCCATGTCAGCTCAAAGCAGATGTGGTGGTGGCAGTGAAACAAAGCCCAAAAATATCAGTGTGAACATGGCATTTCATGTCAGTTAAGTTTAATAATGAAAACAAAAATACTGAGAAGGTTGTTCATTGAAGAATGATCAGGGATCAATCAGGGTTAAATCAGAAGACATTTTAAAAGCCCTTAAGAAGGCTTAAGTCAGGCAGAGGTCCTGTGCTGGAGATGTGCCCACGAAACTGCAAACAATGAGTTTAAAAAGGGTCAGGGGAGAGTTTTCCAATCCCACCTGGAAATGTGGAGGGCACAGAGGTTTGGCAGCACCTCCTCAGACTGAGCATTTCTGAATCCAAGGCTCAGGTAATGTACAGACAAGGGTTTTCCATCTGGGAACCCCCAAAGTCACCCAATCTCATCTCTGGATTGCTAATAAGAACTAATAAGGGACTTGGGAAAGTGAGAAATTCTAACAAAGGAATTCTAACATTTGGAGAATCTTCACGTGTGACAAACACAACTCGAGCTGGTCTCAATCCACGTCAGCCCTGGGAATTGCTGTTCTGAAACCACCAAAAAACCTCCAAAGTCACCTGTCTGACAGCAAAGCTTGTCAAGGGCACGCGGTGACTTTCCCTGACAAGAGTCTTCAGCTGCTCCCCCAGGACTCCTGATTCACGGCTGTGGGACTGGGAGTTACAAACCCTCCCCCTGTACAGCACTGACGTGGCACGAGCTGGTTTCAGATCTCCCAGGGAGTCGGTTTTTTAAAGCCTTGCTGTTCTCCGAGCGAGAAGCAGCTTCTCTGCACCGTGTCCTCCTCTCGGATTTCTGTGGTCTCCGTGGTGTTCAATATTTTTAATCAATAACCTGCTCCACGGTGCTCCTGCGGTGCCATTTGCAGGTGACAGGAGCCAGCACAGCTGGGGTCCTGCGCCTGCTGCTTTAATCTATATTTTTGTAGCTGGGTTTTTGGTTTTTTTTACATTACAGATGGGGAAGGTGGAGACTACCTGGCTCCTGTGGACTGAACAAGAAGGGTCATCGTTCATGCTGGCTGGCCTGTAGTTTTAAAGGTCTTAATTATTAAAAAACAGGAGGTTTTTTACCCCCTCAGGAAAAGCTAAAATGTCATCTGCTCTCACTTCAGTGGACCAAGATGCATAACCACAGATCCGAACTAGAAAAACCGGTAAAATAATGTGAATTTACGAACGTGGGTTTACTGGGTATCAGTGGAGGTGCTTCAGATTTCCACTGGAGTTCCTAAGAAGGGAAAGGAAGCAGAACTAGGACCAGACAGGCAGAAGGCAGCAGGAACATCCTGCTGAGTTGGATGTGCCTCCAGACAGAGACAAAAGCCACGGAGAGATGAATTTAGGGAACAAACCACCTGGAATCACTGTGCTCTCCAAGGTCAGCCAATCAAAGCAGCTCTCAACTGGGGTTTTATTTGAAGTATAAACCGGGAAAAAGCCTCAAAGCCCATGACCTGAGGCACCCACAGGGTGTCAGGAGTGACATTCAGACGCTTTAACAACCCGCGCTAAGGGAAGGGCTCGATGCCTCCATTCACAGGGGATTAGGATTTAATGCAGAAAGGTCAATTGCCTCTCCCTACAAGAGGACGCAAAATAAGAGTTCTTGCCATTAAAGGCCGGTTTCTGACACCCTGGGCAGCGCACTCAGAGCATGATTAATGCCACTGATTCCCCAGGGAATCATGAGATACACACCCCAGGGGAGGCTCTGCACGCTCTGAGCTGAAGTTCCAGCCAGAGGAGAATTCGCTGTTTCCAAGACAATGCACATCTCTTCTGCAATTTTACCAATTACAGCAATTAGGGCTCGTTTCCTGAGCTCCCTCAAAGGTCAGGGAGGGATGGATGCTGCAGCAGCTGTGGGACCAAGCACCGTTTCAGCACAGATTTAAGAGCAGACTTAAGCAGGAGGAAAATGAGCTCAACAGTGGGATTCCATCCCATCCTTGCTGTGGGGGTTTGATCCATTACTCAGGGCCTTCCTCCCCACTTCTAATTCCTCTGTCCAAATCCCAAATCCCCACCTTCTTTACCTGTATAACCTTCTTTACCATGTCTAACACCCCCCCCATCACACCAGGGCTGGTGATTCACAAAATCAGCAGCGGTGGCCTGAAGGATCATTATTTGCTTTCTCAGATGTGAAGAATTCCCACTGTAGGTTCGGTCTGGGTATAAACACACCTGGACAGGATGTTTGAGGGAAACCCTTGAAGTATTTTTGAGCAGGGCCAGCACTAGAAGCAGACTGTGGAGGAACTTAAAAAGACCTGAGGTGCTGAGATAAAAACAGCTCCCCAGGGAATCAACCAGAGCTGCACCTTCAGCTCCAGCTCCAAATGTGTCTCGTCGGCCAAAAAAGCACCTGGAACAAAGCTCAGCCAAAAGGCAGGACCAGCCCAGATCCCAATGCCAGGTGTGGGTGAGGGGCACACTCCTGAAACAGCAAAGGTGACAGAAACATCTTCAAAAACTCTCTGGTGACCTGAGGTGATGAAAGGGCAGGAGAAGGGCTGAGGGAAGGTCTGTGGTTCCAGTGGAACAAGGAAAAGAAGAGTTTCTCCTTTCTGACCAGCATCAATTAGGTCTTGCCTGGGTTTAACTCGCAGCCAGCTGCTTTTAATTCCGAAGTTCATTTCCTGTAGGCATTTTACTGCTGAGCATAACAAAGCTCTGGCTCAGACGTGGCAGGAACGGGCTCTGCACGGCCAAGGTTGGCTCTGCAGGGTTACACCGAATTAAATGGCACAATAATTACGTTTGTCCCTACAGTCACTCCTGGGGTCTTAATTTAGATAAAGCTCCTACTGGAGTCAGAGACTTGAGCCCCAGAACAAATGAAGTAAAACCAGAGCCGCACAACCCACTGTTAATTTGATAACGGCGTCAGCATTTTCCTTACCTGTGAAAATAACAGTGTTCAAGCTGGACTTCCCCCACAGCTCCATGAAATGCACCACATCCCCAAACCTGAGGGAGGGGTGCCCCGTGAACACCACACAGGGCTGCTTGAAGTCGTTGCTGAAGTCCCCGTGGATGCTGGGGTAATGTTTCAGTTTGTTTGTCTGGATGAGCTGCAATAAAAACACAAATCCAGACGTGACCAACTTCCCAGGCCTCTGTGCTTCGGCGGGTTTATTTACAAGAGATTACAAATATTCCACAGTTTATTCCTAACTCATCCCTGCACAGCCCTTAGATTTTCCCCAACAAATTTAGACCCAAGCTGTCCTAAATGTCAGGAAAAGGAAGGCAGACAGGGGGCCAGGTGCCTCCAAGTCCTTCCTCTCACTCCTTTGGTACCAGCAGTTGGTGGCTGAGAGGAAACTCTGCAAACACTCCCTGCCTGGAGGTTCCTGGAGAGAACAGAGGGCTCAGCTGCCAAATTCAAGATAATCTCCTTTTTCCTATTTGCCACGTCCACAAAGAGCTCCTGGCACGTGTTTGACCTGCTTTTCTCGCATCGCAGTAGGACCAGGCACTTGTGCCTGCAGCAGAATGTTGCCATGGGCTCTTTTGGTCTAAAGGGTTCAGAAAAAGTCAAATCTGCTGCAAAAAAAGCACAGACTGGCTTGCCCTTCTTTAACTGTCTCTGAAAATATTGGTAACAATGAACCAAGATGCCTTGCAAACTGTGCAATCAGCTCTGCAGGCGGAACAGATCTCTTTACTGAGATGGAGAAGTTTATTTATCAAGGCACTTCTCGAACAATTTAGTTTTATTTCTCCTGCCACTGTTATTTAATCTGCAAAGAAAAGGTGCAACTTAAAAAGCAATTTAATAAACCAGCCTGCGAAGCACTTTCACGCAATATTTTGCAGGTGTTCTCTTGGCAGGTTTATGCCTCCATCTCCAGCTTGAAAATAAGTGTAAATAGTTTCCTTAAAAAGCAGCACAAAGTTAGTGCAGTTTATCAGCTGAAATCACACCCTCGACAGCCAAGAACATACACAGGGATAAAGAGTGGGAACGAGGGCAAGGGGGATAGTTGTTAAAGGAGGTTGGAATGTTCCTCAGGTCATAGTTTGGGTTGGAAGGGACTTTAAAGCTCATCCCCAGCCATGGGCAGGGACACCTCCCACTGTCCCAGGGGGATCCAACCTTTCCTTGGACACTGCCAGGGATCCAGGGGCAGCCACAGCTTCTCTGGGAATTCCAGCCCAGCCAGGAATCCCTTCCCAATCTCCCGTTTAAACCTTCCCCCCTCCAGCTTAAGGCCATTTCCAAAGCACAACAAAGCACCTCAGAATTTAAGGTGAATCCACAATTATTTAGGTGGACACAGCCTGGGATTTCCATGTGGATCCTTGGGTCATGAAAGACATACAAGCAGGACTCTACTTTCTGCGGTTTACAAGTGGTAATTCCTCTTTAATCTTCAAGATGGAGATTGCCAAAAAAATAAAATAAATTAAAAATCACCCCCTAAGAGCTCTGGCAGTTGATATGCACAGAATCCCAAACACATTCCTGCAATTAAGGCTGGTAAAGATTTCTGATTAACACATCTGGCGGGCAGGATTTAGAATCCAAACTCAGCTTCAGTAACAAAAACTGCAGTTTAGCAGACAATGGGCAAACCCAATTTGAATCCATAAAACACTGGCACTTTTAAAAAGAACTTGGAGGAAATGGCCCCAGGAAACTTTTCCTTGTTTGGGTTGGGGTTTTTTTTTGAGGGAAGGCAAAAGTCTTCACAGTGAAACGGCAAAAGTAGTTTAATTTGGGTGAGCTGGAAGAAGGGGACGATTTCCACTTCAAATATTAAATGGGATATGTGACATTTTTGCCGGGGACAGGCAGACATTTCAATAAAACACTCCTGAAAACCCCAGACTGCTCCTCCAGCATCTTTTTTTCCCCCCCTCAGGTTCCTTGTTATTGGAGGTATTTGTAAGCAGCCCTCCCACCTCTGTGAAGAGCGAGAGCAGCACTCCACGTACAAAGGCACTGAACAGCTTTATTTCCCCGCTGTACCTCCACAAACCTCCCCTGCTTAGCAACATAAAAGCTGGATTCTCTTCAAAGCATTAGGGAAGCTTCAAAATCCCCTCCTATTACTTTGTAAAAGAGCCACGGGATCTCTAATCCAGTTTTCAGGACTTCATCGGTGATTATTATTTTTTTTCCCCCCCTCCCTCATCTTCTCTTCTTATCTCGGAAGATATCTTGTCAAAGCTCCAGAGTTTAGATTCTCACCGCCCCTGACTCCCACAGGTGGACAGAGCAGTGGGAAAAGGCTCCAAAAACCAGGAACATTCAGAGCATCCTCCTACAGAAAGGACCGCTCCTGACTGAGGATGGTCAAGTGTGGAATCAAGACTGAGCTGCTTTTTTTCCCCCCTGAAAATCCCCAATGGTTCTGCTTCCCTTTAAAGCTGTAGACTTGATTTACAGGGTCAGCAACTGCTGCTATAAACAGGATAAATCTCCGGGGCCTTTGTGTACTCTCTGCTGAAGAGAGCCAAAAAACCGCTGCTGTTTACTCTGTGTGTATCCAGGATTCCAAACAGATGTGTTTCCCATCAGTCCAGGAGAGTTACATTTATTATTTCCCCTCCCTCCCTTCTAACGGGGGCCTTAATTCTACCACAGAATATCCCGAGTTGTTACATTTATTATTTCCCCTCCCTTCTAACAGGGGTTTAATTCCACCACAGAACGCCCAGAGTTGGAAGGGACCCCACCAGGATCAGAGCCCAACTCCCACAGAATAATTATTCAAATTGCAACTCTATACAAGTGCTACAAACCAGCCCATAATACTCCACATTCACCTGGTTCCAGGTGTTTGTTTAAACGTGTTATGCAGGAGCTGGTGTATGGAGGAGGGAATCAGAGATGAAGAAGACAAATGACTGTATTTAAGACCACAGAATCAATATTACTCCCGCTCTGGCTCTTTTTTTTTTGTTTTTTTGAGTCAGAAAAAAAGGCTTTTCGGGGCCATTTCTCTCAGATGTCGCCAACAGAATCCTTAATAAGAGCACGGTAAATCCAAATTCTTCCTCCACTGACAAAACACTGATCAATACAAATTACCTCTCAAACGTTATTGTTGCAGACATTTAGAGAAGTCTGCATTCACTTATCTCGGGGCCTCAAATCGTCCGCGCGAGGATCGAAGAGGGAGAGAGGAAAAAAGATGAAAGCTCCTCATTTTTGCCTTCCTAGAAACAATTCAGCCACTCATTTATAAAGTCCCCACCAAAGGGATGGTGCAGAGTGTCCAATCCATGGCTGTGGCAGGATGGGACAGTCCCACGTGGGATTTTGGTTCATCAAGGTATTGCTGAGCTTAAATCTGAGCTTGTTTAGGGAGTTGATCCTTGGATGTAACTGAGAGAGGAGCTTGGAAGTGAAGGCAACCACCTCCCTCCAGCTTCCAACATGACTTTAAAAAGCAGCTCTTTTGGTCTGGGCTCCTCTAAAAGGCTGCAGGTGGGACCTGACCAGCTTGGGCCAGAATGTGGATGCTCCATTCCTACTAAATCCAGCAGGAACTGATGTGCAAATCCACACTTGAGCCCACATTCCCCTGCTCGTCAAGGAGGGAAAGCACATTCCCTGGACGTTGGGAAACAAATTGTCACCACAAACCCTGTCCCAGCGACTGGGTGGGAGGAGATGGATGAGCACCTACAAGACATGGAAGGGGGATTGACGAGGAGGGAGCAGGGATTTGGGTTCCCTGCAGAGCTGCACAAGCGCCTGGTTTTATTCAGCCAAGCAGAACAAGGGGTGAGCTCCGAACACACAAACCATGAACCTGGAAAATTCCCATGCAAAGAGAAGGAAAAAGCTTCGAGCAAACTCAGCGCAGAGAGCAAAGAGGAATAAAAATAGTGATTGTGGAGACAATGAAGATGCTTTTATTTATCCCCTTGTGACAACAATAAAGGGGTAGTTAAGTGAAATGCCAAATACAATCAGAGCTGATTAAAGGACGTAATTATTCCCTTATACGAGGCTGGAACTCATTGCTGGGAGAGACGACATCAAGGATTTGGGGGGGGGAATTTTTGCCTTGTTTGCTTTTAAATCTCGTTGTTTACACAACTAAGGGGAACATCAAGTCTCAGGCCCAGCAGCGTGGCGGGCTGGGCTTGTTCTGCAGGTAATTAGAAACTTATTTCCTGGCCTGTCCCTCTCTGAGGTATCACGCCAGGCACGTTATTAATGCTTCCTAAGAACTAAGAGACATGTCTGAGTAATTCCCTATTTTCCTCCAACAACTGAGCCAGTTAAGCACATCTTTTCATGATGGGCAATTTCCCTGCACAAGCCTTTCATTACTTGGGGAAAAAAAAAAAAAGTAAAGCAATTCTCCACTAACAACCTGTCCAAGAGAAACCATCATTCACTGTCTGCTTCTGATCCTCATTAAAAATCCCCTCAAGTGCCAGGAAGCAAAAGCTCCTGACTGGGAGGCCGTGGAGCCACAGGAAAAAGGGGTTATAGAGATGTTTTTTTGCATGGTGTGAGTTACACATGGAACGGCAGCTGTTAAGATTCTGCAGATTTCAGAAGGAATCCGAGGCACTGGGGCCCTGACATGGATATCTTGTGGATATAACCTGGAACAGGCACATTCCTCCCCCCCTGAGCACTGCATTTGGTCAGGAGGGAGCTGATCTGCCATCCACTGCTGAGAGGCCTTTCCTACATAATCACCTTGATCTACACACGGAGCACAGAGCAGGTTTTCTGCAGAGCTGTTTCAACAGCTCAACAACAATTTGGCCAAATCTCATTACCAACAGAGGCCCTCAGAGAATATAAAACGTCCTGAGAATGAGAGGACACCACCGTTATCCCTCTGCAAACACAACGACCCATGATCGTATGAGATGGGTTAATTAATCCAGCCTGGGACAGCTCCCTGTGTTTGGCTTCTCGGGTTTTTTTGGATGGGTTTTCGCTTCAATCTGCCAGTTGCAGAGCATCTTGTGAGCTGGAATATGGGCTGTTAGGGAAAACCAGTGACAGGGTGGATCACCAAGGACACCCCAGAAGAAGAGAGGAAGGGAGGGCAGGAAGCTCAGCCAGCAGCAAGGCCATGGAGGCTCCTCTCGGGGGTCAGGCTTTGGGATTGATTTAGCAGCGGGCAGGAATTTCTCTGGCTCTAAAAGAAGTGGTGAACAGGTGGCTTGCCCTGCAGCCCACATTACTGCTGGTAACAGATTACACATAACTCACTGCACATCCTGCCTCAAACACATTTCAGCATCTGGAAAGAGTGAGGACTCCTGGTCGGTTCCTACTTCCAACAATGCCTTTGAAGCACCCACTGAGGATATATAAAATGGGTAATGGCAATTTCCAGAACAAGTCCCTGGATGACACATTTCAGACTTAAAAAATCCCCTCTCATGACTGTAAAAGTATTTAATTTCTGGGCTCCTCAAACTGCAATGGCCACCCTGCACTTCTCATCAAACAGGGACCAGAGGAACTAAAGGAGCCAGTTTTCCCCAATTGGTTCAGTGTCCTCCAGGAGTGGGATTCAGCTAAAATTATTTCTCAGTCCTGTTTCTTCCTTTCCCAGCCTGTCTCTCATTTGCTTCAGAGGGAAAACTGACTGTTCCCAGTGGAGAACTTCCTCTCTTGGTACGTGAGATAACCGTGAAGGCATGATTTATACCACATTTATTGAATGGCTGGCTGGCTGAAACTTCCCCTCAAATTACGAGAAAAGATCTCCAAAGGCAGGAACCTCATTCCTCTTTGCTTCCCTACGACGCTCAAGTAATTCCATTTAAAACTGCCAAGGACAGCACTCAGTGCTGCAAGCTTTAACTTTTTATATCCAACCTCTGTTTCAAGATTCCTGTTTCTCCTGCAGCAAACATGGTGCCTGTTCCAGCTGAGGGGGCAGGAGCTGATAAGAAGTTCTTAGAGACTGAAATGAAGTGCTTGGACACAGGGAACACCCCTGGTTGCAGAGGGGTAAGAGCAAACATCCAACCATGTGTACATGGATCACCTTCTGCAGGGGAGGGAGGAAGTGATATACTGGAATAAACTGGTAATTTTGGAGCTGGGGAACACCATGATTCCTTCTGAATTTATCACAGAAAGCCGAGGGAAAACCAAACCAAACCACTTGTGTGAATAACGACACAAAACTTAAAGCAGCTGCAGAAGGGCACAGCACAAAACCCCACGGGACCGTGATCCAGAAACTGAACAAGCCCACGGCTCACTTACCTCGGCGTGGGGAAAAGGAGGTTCTGGAAGGTACACCTTTGTTTGTTTGTTATGACACAACCTGTGGAAGCAAAGGAAAGCGGCTGGGTTGGAGGTGCAGAGCATCCCGCAGCATCTGCTGCCACCTACTGATACTTTTCTCCCGGAGAAAACCACCCGGGATTTGAGGCATCAGGTGCAGAAACACGGATTTGTTTTGTCGCTTCGGTGAGAGCATCAACACCCACGTGGAACAAACAACTCAGTCACAGCGAGATCCCTCAGACAAGGTGCAAGACAAGCAGGAGGGAATTCTGTACACACTGGAACAGAGCTCCTTGGCTGCTGAAGGCAAAGATCTAACTCCACCTCCACCTTGTCTCCTTTGCAAAGCCAGGAACATCTGTGACCACAAACATTCCACTTGCCTCACCCCGTTTTAGGTTCATTACAACCTAATTCCCCCGTGCAGTTCATGATTGCAGCTGCAGTGTTGGTAAACTGCCTCTCAGCACGGCCCAGTGCTCACTGGGACCTGTTATCTTCCATCAATCATTTATTTTTAAAGCACAGATACTGAGAGCTGCTGATGAGCTCTACCCAGCCTCCTGATTCATCCTATTACAGAGGCTAAAAAAAGCTGTTTGTCAGAGGTCTGTGTGACATTACAATTATCTGCAGTGACACTGTCCTGCTGGCTTTTTTCTGCCTGGTTCATCCTCTCAATTTATTAAAAAGTAATAAGCCTGGGTCAAACTAATTTTGGTAAAGTCTAAGAGACACGAGGAGCAGGACATTTCCTTCAGCTGACTAAAGAGTAGAATTTAAGGCTGGAATCCCTTGAATATCAAGCTCAGTTATGATTCCAAACTTCTCTTTTACGGCCTCCATTTCCATGTAAATTCACAAATTTCACGCCTCTTTACAATTCTGCTGAAGGATCAAATAAGATTTCCAGGACCTCCAGAGTTAAAATATCAGGAGAGGAAGAAAAGGATGGAAAAGCTACCTTACTCTATTTAATAACCCAGAGGATATGAACACTTGTAAGAATTTGGGAAGAGTTACAAGTGGTTGGGTCAGAATCCCAATCAGTTGAGATCACCCAGTCCAAACCCTTCCTCAAACATTCCCAGCAGGAGCAGGACTGTGTCCAGTTGGGTTCTGATGTCTCCACAGAAAAGTCTCTGCACAACCTGTTGCAGTGTTTCACAGAACCATGGAATGGTGTGGGAAGGACCTTAAAGCTCATCTTGTTCTTCCCCCTGCCATGGGCAGGGACACCTCCCACTATCCCAGGTGGCTCCAAGCCCCATGCAACCTTTCCTTGGACACTTCCAGGGATCCAGGGGCAGCCACAGCTTCTCTGGGCAACCTGTGCCAGGGCCTCCCCACCCTCACAGCCAAGACTTTCTCCCTAATATCCCATCTAACCCTGTTTCCTGTCAGTGTAAAGCCATTACCCAAAGGAATTTCACTGTTTTGACTTGTGCCTCATGTTCTGCCGTGAGCCCTGCAGAGAAGAGTCCGGTCCCTCATCCTCAGATGTTTCTCCACATTGATAAGATCCCTCTGAACTTTCTGCTCTCCAGGCTGGAGAGTCCCAGCTCCCTCAGCCTCAACTCATCCCTGCTGGCCCTGTGCTGGCCTGGCTCCAGTAACCCCACTTGTACTGGGGAGCCCAGAACTGGGCAGGACACTGTTGCTGTGGCCTCAGCAGTGCTGAGCAGAGCAGGATCCCACATCCTTCTCGTGCTGGGGAACCCAGAACTGCACCGGACACTGTCACTGTGGCCTCAGCAGTGCTGAGCAGAGCAGGATCCCACATCCTTCTTGTGCTGGGGAGCCCAGAACTGCACAGGACACTGTCGCTGTGGCCTCAGCAGGACCCCCTCTCCTGAGGCTGCCAGCAGGGACAACCTGCCCTGTCCATTTGCCAGGGCTGAGCGTGGGCGCTGGAGCAGCCCCTGGGCACTCACCACTCGGCAAAGATCTGGGAGAACTCCAGGGAGCTGTTGGCAACGGGTGAGATGAAGTAGAAGGGGACGTTGGAGAGCCCTGCAGAGTCAATGTACTGGTACAGGCACTCCAGCAGGTCGTAGATGACTCCAGAGGGGTAACAGGGAACCAGCACGTTCCCTCCATTCCTGACAGTCATGGCTATGGGAGAGAGGATGAGAAAAATCAATCAACAGGCTTCACATTTAAAACTCGTTAATCATTTCCTTTAACCCGGGTATTACATAAAAAGCAGCTGTTGTGTGAATTAGCAGAGCACGCTGTGCACAGGAATTGGGGTTAAATATCATTCAATGCATTTAAATATCATTAAATACATTTATTTACTGCCTTCTCCGGGCTCAGAACTCCCTCAGCTGGGGGCACACGACAGCCTGAGCACATGGAAAACTGACAGGAGAGGGCGGCCTTGCACTGGCACAGGAGGAGAAAGGAGGGACACAAACCACCTCACCACCTAAATAAACCCTGCCCCACCTATTAGTTGTCCACCAGAGGGGAAGGACAAGAGCTCTCAGCCAAAAGCACTGCCCGGGGTGAACTGTTCCGTGCTTGGTTGTCAGATTCGGGATGAAGATATGGTTGTTTCAAACAGAAATGGGTGAAGGAGGGTTTCTCCATCTATTAAAAACTAAATATTTCCGTCCTTTCTGTGTAAGAAGAACAATTAAAAACGTGCAGACAGCACGGGACTAGGGGAAAAAAATGAGGAAAATTAAAAGGAAAAACCTTTGAAAGTGGCCTAACCAAACACTCCTATTCCTCCTCGTGGATGAAAACCTTCCCCCAAAAACGCCCTTTCCCCTGCAGGTCCAATCTGGCTCCCTGCATCACTGATTGACTCTGATTTATAAAATCATTTTTATTAACAGTGACCCCCCCTAAAGGAAACAGGAGGGACAGAGGAGGGGCAGCACATCTGGATCCAGCACAACAAAGTCACCAGAGCTGATCACAGGGTAAGAAAATGAACAAATGGTTAAAAAACAATGAAAACACAGATGAAATAAACACACACACATACACACACATGTCAAACCCCACAGCATTTGGGAAAGGAAGTCACAGGTGGCAAAAGTGAACACAGCGTTGAGGGGAGGTTGGACAAATCCACGGAACGCCACAAGCTGCACAATCATGTCTGAGTCAGGAAATTCCTAAAATAAAAATACCTGGAGGTTGTTGTGAGGGGGGAAAGTACCTTATAAATCCCCTCTGCTCTTCCCCCCCTCTCCAGGCTTCAGCTCATGGAGCCTGTTGGAGCCAGGATGTTGGCAGAAGGATCTTTGGCAAACCCCATCATTATCCTTCTTATAAAATGCCAAGATCTGCTCTGTTTCAGGGCATTTTGGACCACAGAATGGTTTGGCTTGGAAAGAACCTTAAAGATCATCCAGAACCCGCCACTTGACCAGGAATTTAGTCTGATTTAGTCTTGTCTTTGGGTGACCTTTATAAGGCTCCTCCTATCACCAGGTTTTTTTAGTTCTCTGCAAAAAGTAGTGAATTTAAAATGAAGGGAAGATCTCTGATAACAGAACAGGCACCATCCAACAGGACAGACATGGAACATAGAAGAGGGGTGAGAGCACAGAAGAACTGAGGTGGGGGAAGGGGAGAAAAGGAGAGAACAGCACGGGATGTGACATTCCAAACCGGCTGGAAAATGCTGCCATTCACACTGATATCACAGCTCTGCAATTATCAGCTTTTCCAGCTGTGAAAGCCTCTGATTAGGTTTTATATTTCTGGGGGGTCTATAAATATATCTTGACTTTTTTTTCCCCTGTACAGAGATTGTGCTGTTTGCTTTTGGATATATTTAAAAATCAGGTGTAAGGAGGGAAGCAGATGTGCTTGTTCTCAAAACTGAAAGTTACACAAAAAACCCCCAAAAACCCACGTCAAGATTTCACCCTGGGTGACACACAGGAAGGAAACAGAAATCTTTCAGCTGGGAACAATATCCAGAGCCCAGGCAGCACGTGGCCTGCTGGCAGCCAAGCAAACCAGGAGCAGCAGATGATTAAATCTCATTACACCTGCTCCGTTCCAAAACATCTGAGGTACAACTCGTGTCTCTCCAAGCACTTACTGGATTAATGACATCAGGAGCACATCGTAAAATCTAAACAGCTCGTTTTATGCCAGGAGCTATAGCTGGGCAACTCACTCAGTTCCAGGAATCTCACAATGATTTCCCACTCAGAGCCATGAATAAGGTGATGAAAGAGGCAGAGGAATTGTCTGGGTGACCTACCCAAGTTGCTGCAGAACTCCCCCACCATTCCATCGGGGTTGGCGGTGGGGATTTGGGTCAGGCCCGTCAGGATGAGGACGTCGCTGTTTTTAAGAGCAGCCTGGTCCATGGGCTGGAACAGAGCACAGGGAGACAAACTGAGAAACAGGAGACTTGGCACAGGGGTTTCTCTGGGAAGGACACGACAGAGACAGTGACCAGGAAGGAGAAGGCACTTAGGGAAGTTAACATTCCTCACTGGGCTCCACCTGTGACCTGTGGTAATAAAGACATTTAACAACTGCCCCACAGCCCAAAACAAACATCAGAACTGTGACAGAATCCACCTCCAAGTATTCCTTACAGTCCAACCATCTCATGGCCTCAGGAGCTGAGCACTGAAAAGGCCACAATCTGTGAGGTTTGATGCAGGTTTGACATGTGCATTCCCAGCTCTGGCTGTGCTGGTTTCCACTTTACTTCCTTTTGCAATCCCAGGTGTCAGCTTCGATTTCCAGGGCCCTCAAACCTTCAGTGGATGCTCTTTGAAAAAGGTGAGATCAGCAAAGGCCTTTGAGTCTGAACCACAGGATCATGGAATGTCCTGAACTGGGAGACTCTCCCAAGGAGTTCAAGAAGGTCTCAGGTATCATTTGACATGTTCTCTGTGCTGGTATTTTATTACAACTGAATGAAGATGCAAAGCCATTCCCCTCCATGAGCAAACAGGGAGCAAAACTCTCTGCAGCCTCCCCAAACCAGGAAAGGTTTCTGCCAGAAGAGGCTGATGAGGAGATTTTCCTGACCCTTGAGGACCACTAAGGCCAATTCCCCTGCTCACAGCTCCCCAGTGCCACTCTGGAACAGCTGAGGGGGACTTTGCTCTGGGAATTCCACACCAACTTGGACACAAGTTTGCCCTGTGCCCCTCCTTGGAGGGTCAGACCCGACACGTGAGATTTACCACAATCTTTGACTCCCCGTAGTGTGCCCGTGAAAATGAAATGCCAAGAATGCAATAAAAAATAATATGGAATGTGCCTGTGATAATGATTATGCCATAGCGGATCCACATCATTTCAGATGCCATCGCACTGAGAGGGCTCGCATTGATTTTTGTGGGTTAATGTAAAGAATATGCCTTAAAAGGCTTTTAGTGACATGTCTGAACCTGGGCTGTCAACTCCTGCTCTCCACTTCAGCACCAACGGTGTCAATTCCAGCGAAATTTCAATAGGAACCATCAGCCAGGAGACAGAGGAGAAGGGAACAATTAATGGTGCCAGGCCTGTCTCAGCTCACTGGCAGAGCGCTCAGGTTTTATTGCTGCTCAGAAAGCCCTGGGTATGTTTAAAGGATATCCTTTTTAAAACAAAACTCAGTGGCTGTTTCCACGCTTTGCTAAAACCGGGAATTTTGTTATGAACTGCTCACCTGGATTCTGTGGAGAAACGGGTCAGATAACTTTGAAAAAGTGCTGGGTTTTTTTTAAACTCAATTCTGACTCTGTGCCACTCAAGGTATTGTTATCTTTCCATCTTGTCTGACAAAGATGAAGGAGGCAGCTCACAAAGCCCATTAGTTATTATAAAATTCACCACATTGCAGCAGCTTGTGCTGCTGTTCGCAGGGATTAACCCCAGGAGAAAAACCATCCGTTGTCCTCAAAAAGCAACTGGAAGCAAATAGATGATGATGATGATGATTTCTGGTAACATCTGGGATGTGGCAAACAACAAGAAAAGTGCAAACTGAGCGTGATTTTAACTCTGTGGTAAGATATTCCTTCAGACCACGTGCTGAGGGATAAACTGATAAACTGAATCACCATTTCATGTCAATGAAGATGAAACATTCCCAGTGACCAAACTCCTCCTTCCAGGAGTTTCTCCTCACAGAAATCTCCCATTCAAACATCGCCGAGCCTTCCCCAGGAAGGGATGAGAGAGCCCAGCCCAGGATGGAGCGAGAAAAAGGGGTTTGGAGGCTCAGCTACACTCAAGAATGGCCCGACTATGAAGCCCCATTTCTCATTTAAGTGAGGGATGCTCAGGAGCAAAGCTCTCCAGCACACACACACCCACCTTGGGGGGGGGGAAATTACTTACTCATCATCACCCTGACACATTTTCTAAATTATTTTTAAATACCTCCTGCCTAATAATGCTTTTAACTATTTTGACAACTCGCGAAGCACGTCGCACTGCAAACTTCAGGCCATTCTCCGCGCTGAGGATTTATGGATCTGGAGAGAATTAATTTACTGGAAATTACATCTACAGCACTATAAAGACTTTGCCCTTAGCAGAGCAGGGTGGAAGAGTTGGCAGGCAGTTGGCTATCATTCCTCCCAAGGAAGGATGTTTCAGAAGTGATATAGAAGCAGTCTGTGAACTGCCTGGGAAGACTCTTCAGTGAAATATGGATTTAAAAAAAAAAAACCCAAACCATTAAATGCTCTATTGTTTAACTCTGTTGAAAATTTTCTCTTCTGGGTGAAGGAGAATTTCACAGTTGTAAAGTTAATATCAAATTATCAATAATGAAGAAATTTAGTTATCTTTTCCTCACTCACCAGGGTGTGTCTTGTCAATGCACATTAAGCCCAGCCATTGAAAACAGAGTTACCTCCCTGTGGCTTCTCTCCTAAACCTCATCCCAGCTGGAATAAGCCCTTCTTTTGAGTTAAAAAAAAAGAAAGAAGACTAACAAAAATCATGGGCTGTACCTGAGGGTGTGTGGTAAGCAGAGAAGACCCAGAAACGTAGGAAACCTTCTCGTAGTGGGACTGGATAATCCAGTTGGAGCTTCCAAGAGCGTAGCCTGAGCTCAGGGGGGTGACCTGCACAGCACCAAACAGCTCCTGGAACACACAGCAAGAGATGTAACTTGAGAAGAAGTCGGGACAGGTTGTTTTATCATCAGTGATATGAATTTTAAAAGCAGCCTTGATGAAGGTTTCAGAGTGTCCTGGCTTTAGGTTTGGTGGGTTTGTTTATTGGTTTGTGAACAGGACACATGCCTGGATTCACAATTTCATGGGAACGCTGGGACATCTGAGTTCCTGCTGGACCACACCTCAAAATGAAGGAATCACCTCTTGCTTCTCTGCCTGCCTTTGCTGTATTAAAAAAAAGTTTCCAGGAGACTTAAATCTTTGGAAACTCTGTTCTCCTTTAGTGAAATCACATGGATATTGGCCAGCAGGAGAGAAGGAAGGACAAGCCCTTCCCCACTGATCCAAAACTCTCCTTGGGTTGTAAATTTTACTCTGAAGAACAAACTTAACCTCAAACCCACTCGCTTTTCAACTTTATTTCTTTTTAAATGCTCCCTGCTGGTGATTCAGAAACAACACCCTGCAGAACTCAACCCACATTTTGATTTCAGCAGAGGCAACCTGACAGTTGTCTCCTACCCAGGTGTCATCAGGAATCTCTACACAGGAATGTGTTGCACTTGTTTGGAGAAAGGAAAAATGAGCCTCCAGCTCCCTAATGTGATCTCCTTTCTGGTTCCTGAATAATAGAACAAACATCTGATTCATGCAATGCTAACGAGTTTTCTGGTACCTCAATACAGATTTGGATGCCTTGCAAAACAAGGCAGGGCCTCCATCCCTCAGAGCGTGTAAAACAAGCCTCTAAAGTCTGATTGTTTCCACAGTCAGCTTTGGGACAGAGATAAAACATGTCTCTTTTCCTGGTAACTAGAAAGGAATGATTGGCTCTGCGCTAAAGTTAGGAGAGATGCATCCACAGCGTGAGGATGGCTGAAAATGAAGAGTAACAACCCATGGGAATGAGGAGTCACAACTTACTTTAACCCGTTTTTTTATTCCTTATGGCCCTGAGCAGCAAGAACAGGTACCAAGGGCAGGGATCATGGCCCACATGCTGCCTGCAAACCACGAGGGATCCGCAGAGCGTGGAATTGTTGGTTCAGTCCGTTCTGGAAACCACACTGGATTATAGTCCACAGCATTCTCTGGGAGCTCTGGGAAAGGAGTTTCTGAAGTTCACCCTGAACCATTAGGTTTTGTTTACAATCCCTAAATTACAGCGTGAAAGAAAGTGGAGGCTAAAGCACTCAAAAGATTCCCAGAAGCGAGATACAGTAACCCAGAAGGGGATGTGGCTTTCCAGACAGGCAGGATACATCCATTCCCCACATCCTCCCAGCTCTCTGTGGGCCGCCCATCAACTCCCGATTTCAAGGTACACCGCCCTAAAAATCGGCCTCCCCAAGGAAGAGGAGAAACAAATGGATACTCCCTGATTTCACCAAACTGACTGGGAGGGACATTCCTCATAATCCTGTCTTGCTTTCCCAGGTCAGGGTAACCAGATCTGACACAGGATTTAGGGGGGAAAGAGGAAAGGAAGGGCACTCCAGAGAAAAGCTGGGAGAGACAAGTTGGTGTGGATCCGAGGGCAGGTTGTCTGGTACTCACAATTTTCTGGGAATAGCCCACGAGCTGGATCTTACTGAGGGCTGCGTTCACCTCTGGCATGGTGTAGCACTTCCTCCACATGGACACCTCCACCGCGTCCTTCAGCGGCGCCGGCAGCAACCTGCAGGGAACAACACCCCCACAACGTCCTGCTGGGTGTCCTGCACCCCTTTGTGTCCCCCACATCCTCAGATTTCACTCCTCTTCTTTGGAGTTTCAAAGCCAGGAGCTCCCGTTGAGGGGAAGCCCAGTGTGCCTCATCCCAAGGACTGCTACTCTTTGTTGCTGCTCCTTCCAGCCCTTCCCTCGAAGAACTGGATGTGACTGAGGCGTTACCACAGCTCTTGGGGGATTTTCACCACTGGGGAAAGATGCTGTCAAATGAACACTGGCAGTGGGAGCCCAGGCTGAGATCCTGGATCCACGTGTGTTTTGCACATCCTGACAACCTGGAAACATCTGAATAATCGAATAATCTGAAACAATCTTGTGATTGAAATGCAGGCACCAGAGCACCAGCAGGGATGGCTCTGCCCTGATTTTTTCTCACTGATGTCCCTTCCAGGAGCACCTGTCCCCGGAGCTCAGCTTCCCTGGCACCAGAGCACGAGCAGGGATGGCTCTGCCCTGATTTTTTCTCACTGATGTCCCTGGAGCTCATCTTCCCTGCCCTGAACCCTGAGTGCCCTGGCACGGGCACACGAGCTGACACTGCAGAGCTCTGTGAAATCCCTCCACGGAAGTATTTAAGATGTTTTACACCCAAGTAAAATCCATCCATTCTGCTCTTCACAGACACTGCAAGTTAGTGGAGAGCCTTGTCAAGGGAAGGAGTGAACTATAATGTCAGGGGCTCGAAGAGGGATGGCTAACTTCTGGGAAATAAATCTTCCTTAGGAACATGGACTCAGGCAGGAAGCAGCACAGCTGCCAAATGCATAAGAAGAATAGGATTTTTTTAAGGGGGGGTATATTAAACAAATGCTAAATCAAAGGCTAATTCCAACCAATTTCCGAAGATTTATGGAAATTGGTCAAGTTTCTTTGATCAATTGGTTTAAAGGAATTTAATTTATTGGGTATATCTACTAGGTCAGTGAACTCCTCCATAATTTAAGACACTGAAGAAAGGATTAAGGCCAGCTCTTGCCAAGACCAGTGCACAGGTCTGGGGTGAGAACTGTAATTCCAGCACAGGCTGGCTGAGAGCACATCGTGCTTCAGGAAACAAACAAAGCCTTCAAGGTCTTTTTTTGGGAAGTCAAGCAACGAAAGCCCAAACGACGTGGATGGTTGTCCACCACTGCACTGAAGCAAATTGCCCGTAAAAGCCTTTAACCCACCCTCAGAGGCATTTAGCGTGGGATGCTTTCAGGAGCTTCTCTTCTGGGAAGAGGAGAATGTTTCTCCAGGTAATGGAGAGAGTGAGGAATGGTGATTGAAGGAAGTTTCTATCAGCCTGGACTCCGTGGCTACACCGTAAAAACACTCGGAGGGACCAGCGGCACCAAATTTCCAGAGACAACGAGGTGCTTCTGCCTGTCACCCTCACTTTTCAAATCTCCACAGAGAGGGTATTTTAGGGTCTGGAGTAAATTTACCCTGTCATGGCTCACCTCCCCACAACCAGGATGCCACCAGGAATCAACACTGCCGAGGACACGAGATTTGGGCTCAATAAATTCAGAGGGTTGTATTTTTAATGGGGCATCTGCACAGAGATGGTCCCTCCTCATCAATGCCACTGAATATATGACATAAATAGGTGACAAATTTGTGTGAAGGGAGAGGAGGAGGCAGCACCAAACCACATCAGACCTGGTCAGGAAACAGCTGATTTCAGGCACTTGGAAAGACATGAGGAATCATCGAACAGGAAGTCAACAAAGTGCCTTTAATAAGGTGAACTTCCTCTTCAACCCCTGAACCCCAACCAGTGCGAAAGAGAATCCGTGAAATAAAACCCACTGGCAGTAAAACAGGCTGAGCAATTAGTCCAGGCTCGATCTGAGAATGGAAAGATGTAAACCACTCTAATGAACTTATTATATTTTATACACTATTTGCATTTAAAATGCTCCAGTGCTTTATCTAATGAGGGTGACAAGACTTTGTGTTTTATACTGTTGAGAGCAGAATCAGCTGAACTGTAAAGCAGTAATGGGGACTTACCAGCCTGAAAAATTAAAAGTTACGCTCAGAAGTAATAAGTATTCTTCAGAAGTAATGAGTATTCTGTTCCAGCAACAGCCAAGTGTTAAAAAACAACCCACAATTCATCAAGGATCACATTTTCTTACACAAGGGATGTCAGCCCAACCCTGTGTGTGCCACCAGCCAGGTGTTGATCTGAGGAGCAGAGGATGTTCCCTCACATGCCCCAGTCACTCCTGCCTGGCACTTGCCACCAGCCACCCCAAAACACTTTGCCAACATTAATTAAACCCCTGGGTACCCTTTTTAGGGTGGGTGGGAGTTTTACAGCAGCACAGGGAGGTGATGAGGGAAACTCAGGGGCAGAGTGGGAAGGGAATTCAGATTTGTCCCCAGGTAACACCAGTTTGTACCAGGCTCATGGAGAAATCTGTGATCCACGAATTTATGTTACTAAAAAAGCTGGTTTGTACCTCCCTGGTACCCCTCATGATGGTTCCCAGGAGGAACTATCAATTTGGGGCCACTTCCCCAGCAATAGGAGAGAGGAAAATGTATTTTAAATACCACTTCAACAACAACAACAACAAGACTCCAGCCTTCTGTAGCAGCTGAATGAGAACAAAGGTTCCCTCCCCTGTGCTCCCCTCTGGAACAGTCAGCAGCAAGCAAAGTGCCAGGCAGCACTTTTCCTAAAATATGACCACCAGGAAAGTGGCATTATATGAGCTCCAAGATAAATGTTCCTCCTTTAAACCCTGCGTGCAAAACTCACAGCGTGGTGTGAGAATAATGGCTCCAGTCCTCTCTCCTCACACACTCTGGGTCTGGGCAGGCCAGGAGACTCCAAATTTAAACTCCCCCCCCTCCATTCTCAAAATCCTGTTGATTTTCTTGTCTTTAGTTTTGCTTTACACCTGAGTTTTACTTGCCTTCTTCACAAGAGTTACAATGCAAAGGCTGCTCCTAAGCTCAGCAGGGGAACACAGTCGACAGCTAAAAACATTTGGATTTTAAATTTCTTTGCCTTGTGATATTGGAAAATATCAATATTACTTCTATAATGTAGGAAATAGTTTGTTTTTAGAAAAGCTTTCGATCAAGCCACCTTAAGAATTAGGAGCAGAAAATGGGAGATCAATTAAAAATGCACAAAGCAGCTTTCAAAAATAACTTGCTAATCAACCAACCCTATCTTTAAAATGTGCTAAAAACAAAACTCCCTCCTCCAAGGAACACGTTGTGCACCTAAAATGGTTTTTATTTGCAAAGGAAAGCATTATCTGCAATCAGTAAACTGTATGGATAAATTTTAGATTCCACAGGCTTTCACAACGTTAAGATGTCAAAGCCTTCAATTTGGAGCATCTGGTTTTGATCTGGAATAACTGACATGGTGTTTCCAGATAACCTTTTTTATTGGGATTTTATTTTGTTTTGAAGCTTTGGAAAGCCAGAACACCCACCTCTGCTGTCCAGGTGTGAAAGAAGATGGGAGGAAAGGTAACTTTGCTCTGTGCTTGACCTCCAACAACTGCGCCTCGACTTGGTGTTTCAGCAAACACGAACACAAACATCATTTAAAATTTAAATTATTCCAATACAATGTAATCCAGTTTAAATAGCCTGCTAATTGCAACAGCTTTTGATGAGGTTAATACAAAAAACCAGGCTGGTTTTATGCACCATCATGGAGCTGAACTAAATCAAGCGGGTGAGGCTGGAAGACCAACAACGTGCAAATGATTTTCCCTTGCAAATCCGAACTGGTGGGAGCTGACCCATCGTTCCAGTGAATCCTGGGCTCTGGTTTGAGGAGAGTCACCTTCCCCAGCCATGATTCCTTACCTCTGTACCTCCTTGTTCTTCCACATGGAGGCAGACTGAGCCTTTGGCACGCGTTCAATGGAGTTCACCAGCTCTTCCATGAGGAGCCTGCAAAGAGAATCACACCTAAATCGGTATCACACAGGAAAGAGCTTTGTCCCAAATCTCCCCACACGAACTGGAACACTCTCAGGGAGTTTTATCAAGGGGTTCTTCCCACAGATTACCAGCACTGTCCCCATGTCCCCACAGAGAGTTCCCAGTTCCATCTCCCTGGTTGCCACAGCAGAGGGTCCATCCCACTGGGCTGTGTGATATTTGGGAGGTGCAAGATGATTTCCTCATCACTGACTGCTCATCATATGGAAGGAGAGAAAATACACAACAAAAACTCATGAGCTGGTGCCTGTTTATCCCTCAGAGAAGCCAAGCAGCTTGTCGGAGTCAACTCTCCTCATGCACCGAAGCACATCTGAGAAATAAATTCTCACTGCAGGTTTCACTGCCCAAAACTCAACAGCACTTGTAATTGTGTGCAGGCCTCCCCGTGGTGGTAGGAAGCCACAGATCTGCCTGCAGAACAGCATCTGGAATTACCTGGGATGGGGAGAATCACACCAGTGCAACTCTCCCACAGGATTATGGCAGCAAACCCCCGAGATCCACCACGAGTTCCCATTTCTGCAATTCCTTCAGTTCCTGTTTGTTTTGACACAACGGGGGAATTACTCAGGCATGGGAAACTGGCACAGGACCTTTACCAGACAAAGATTCCTGCCCCAAAGTGCTTCCAGAGATACCAAGGCCTAATCCAGCTCCTAAATATCGCCCAGGGCAGCTGCTCTGCCTGAGAGAGGCACAGAGCACAAGTCACTCAGGCCTCACCAAGGGACAGCCATTCAATCAACAAGAATTGACTGGCAAGTTTGGGGACTGATGGATCTGAATGCACTGGAGGGCTCAGGTTTTCTGCCTCAGTCTCCTATTGCCACTATTTTTCTTAGCATTTCTTTCTGGAGTTCAGACTTTACGTATCTTAACTGTCATCCGTGGAGTGGAGCAAAGTGTGATTATATGGAATCCCAGAACGGTTTGGGCTGGAAGATCATCTCGTTCCACTCCCTGCCATGGACAGGGACACCTTTCACTATCCCAGGTGGCTCCAGCCTGGCCTTGGACACTTCCAGAGATGAGGCAGCCACAGCTTCTCTGGGCAACAAGTCTGGTTTTCATATTGAAAAGATTCTGGTGTTGAAAGGGAGCAGAGAGGAGCAGGAGAAATCTCTAATTCATGGGGTTTGGAGTTGGCTACGAGAAAATTGCTGCCTGAGGTGTCTCAGCCCACTCAGGATCTCCTGTCCCACATCAGCTGCCTGGACTGAACACAAAGCACCTGCTGCAAGTGCTGAAGGCAGATGGTTCCAGAGGCTGGCAAACACTGAGTTAACACATTTGCAGCACTAAGGACTTGGCTGGCGTTCAGCTCCTGCCTAAGAGCTCTTTGGAACATTAGACACCACTTCTCTACCCATATTGTCCTTTACACCTTCTCCTCAGCGGTGATGAAAGAGGGGGAGAGAATATTAAGGGGCTTTTTACCTGCCAATTTGGACAGTGGGCTCGGTGGCATAGACTGTTCCAGTGAACCCCGTGTACTCGGTGATGTAGGGCAGTGCCATCATGCAGTGATAGTTGGAGATCAAGATCACATCCACCGTGGAGAGGTCAAGCAGTTCAGTCTGAAAACAGAGGAAAGAGATAAGCAACACGCCGCCCTTTCATGCAGTTTAAGCAGAACTTCTTAATCTTGTTTTAGTCCTAATTTATATGGCAGGAATGTAACCAGTTCATTTAAAAGAAAAAAAGAAGGAGGGGGGGGGAATGTCCCAGCTGTGGCAAAGATTAATGTTTCTTTTAACACAACTTACTTTAAAGCCCCCTGAAATGATTCCCTTTCCCACACATGCCCTGGGTCTGTCTGTCTTTCCTGCTGTTCCGAGAGCCACGGGGATTATTCTGATATCAAAGAACTGACGTCTGCACTTCCTCAGGGAAGAACAGACCCCAAAACTTCGGCAGCACTGCTTTAGCAGGGTGTCTCCTATTATTTTATTGATGCAGCACATCCTACTGTACCCCAGGAGTGCGAGAGAGAGATGAATGAAGATTGTGGTTATTCGTAGGCTTAAAATAATTCTCCTGGTTTCCCCCCCCAAATAAATGCTTGGCATCTTTATCCTTCACATTTGCTACGGCAGGAGATGAAGCTCATTCACGGGATACAACAAACCAGCCGTGTGGGTCCAATTTGTTTTGATGTGACAGTTTAGACAGGAGTTCTGAGAGCGAAAGAAGATTTCACACATTGTTAAAAGAATTTTAATTAGAAATATTTACTGGTAATGCCTTAACACAAACGGTGTCAAGTCAGAAATTTACAAGATGTATGACCTCTAACTCAGTTATTATGGAGCAGCTAATGGAATTCAACACTCATCAAGCACATATTATCTGATTACAAGGCCTGGTCCAGCAATTTGAATAAAAAAAGGCACGAAAGTAGGTCACTCTGCTTTTCAGAGGGCTGACACAGTGCTCTGGTGACAAGCTGCTTAACTCCTTGCTAAGGGCTCGTGGTTCCAACCCATGATCACAGCCGAGAGGAAGTGAAACACCACCCTCGGATCTGTGACAGGGCATCTCTTCCCTCACAGAGCTCCCAGGCTCACTGTGTGGCACCAAAGGAGCCACTGATGCCTCCTCCTGCCAGGCTGGGCCCTCCTGGCATGGCCTGCTGTGTCCAGACCACACACAGACACGTTCTAAAGTGGTTTGGGTGAAAACTCATCCCATCCCACTCCCTGCCATGGGCAGGGGCACCTTCCACCAAACCAGGCTGCTCCACGCCCCATCCAACCTGACCCTGAACACTTCCAGGGAGCCAGGGGCACACACAGCTTCTCTGGGAATTCCACTGCAGCCTCTTGCCACCCTCCCAGCCAGGAATCCCTTCCCAATCTCCCATCTAACCCTGGGAAGCCATTCCCTGTGTCCTGTCCCTCCAGCCCTTGTCCCCAGTCCCTCTCCAGCTCTCCTGGAGCCCCTTTAGGCTCTGCAAGGGGTTCCAAACTCTCCCTGGATCCTCCTCACCATTCCCAGCTCTCCCAGCCTGTCTGTCAGCCCAGGAATCCAGGAGGATACACACTGCCCTTTTCCAACCTTAAGCATCCCAGAAGCATTTCCTAATAGGATGGAAAGGGCGTCGAAACCCAAACAAAGTAAAATCTTCCCCTGGGCCTTGCGGCCATCTCGCTAAAGTGCCTCTGAACCGAAGAGGTTTCAAAAATGTTTCTGGCCTGTGAAGAGAGAGAGAAGAAGGTTGCCAAGCCAAGGGAGGGCTGCACCCTGCCCTCTGACTTGTGAGTGCCTCGACAGCCTTTATCACCCTGTGGCTGCTGGACTGGATCCAACCCTGGGCTTGCTCTGGCAGTGGTGTTCCTGGAAGCGATACCGTCACTCTCCCAACAACTGCTCTGGCAGACAAGTTTCTTCAAAAGAAATGGCACGGAAGGAGACAAAGGAAAAGACAAAGCCTCTTTCACACAAGCTCCTTCTTGTGCTGTGCTGCCAAACCCCAGCAACGTTTCCACTCTGCTGATGCTCTCAGCTGGTCACCACACCTGAACCTGCTGCAGACAGGCGTGAGCTGGGTGTCACCAGATCTCTTCCCAGTGCTCATGGAAGAGACTTGGGAACTTTGGAAAGCATCTGAGAGGCTGTTTCTGAAGTTTCTACTGCTGGGAAGCAGCTCCAGGCAATGGGAGCATGGGTGAGATGAAGCAGTGACTGACTCCCTGCCCCTGCCACATCTAGAGCTACACAAGTGGGTATTTTCCAGCCCCCAAAAGGAACCAGAAAGACTGACTGAAGCACCCCAAACCCCAGCACAATATCATTCCTGTGCCACAATTCCAGCGGGAATCCCTCCTTCCCAAGATCTGAGCCATAACAGCACTTTATATCTAGAGATACTTCCCACAGCCTTCCCTTCCACAGGGGCAGTAACCTCACAAGAGCCCAGAACCATTAGGGTTGGGTTTTTTTGGTGTGATTGGATTAATGGTTATAATCTGTTGGAATCACTTGGCAAAACCAGCACCAGAGCTGTCAGCTTGCTTCAAAGACTCAGGATGAGTTGAGTTTCATAGGATTCACAGACAGAAACACAACCAGAACCCCAGCGAGGTGACCACCACCTTCCAGGGGTGATTGGTACTTCCTGTCAACACGGTCAGGCAGAAAGGGAAAAAACAAAATCTCTGCCCAAAAGCAATTGTCTGCCTTTGAAGGACAGAGCAAACCCCCCACCACGGTCTGAACACAGTGAGGGAAGAGGAGACTATCCCCAGACTATTCCCTGTTATTCACCTCTGTCTCTCTCTATTTTTTACTTCAGTTTGTCTTTGGAAAACCCCTAAAAATGGAAAGTTACGCCTTGTGTGAGACACTCGTGCTCAGGACCTTCTACATCTCCCCAAACCACTGTTTCCATCCTTTTTCCAGTGTCATAAACGCTCGAGGCACCTTAGCAACACAGAGGCTTTAACAGTATTATTTGCTGAGCACTAATTAATTAATTAATCTGATAATAACAATAATTTAGCAAGTTTCTCCCATGTGATTGGAGTCGGATATTCAGCGAAACAAACTCACCTCTGGCAAGCAGAACTCAGGCACTGAGTCCACAAACACGTGGCCAGAGCACTCTTTGAGCTCCTGGAAATAAAACCACATCAAGAGAGGAGACACAGAAACACAACACGAGGTTACTGCAATGCAGCACATTCTGCGCTTTCCAAAACATTTTCTTTATCACAGGTAATTTCCAGCCCATTACTCCATTATGTTTATCCCCCTTCAAGACATAATTGGGTGTAGGCAGAGCTGCTGAAATTGCTCTCATGGCAGATGAGGCTGCTTGGAAGGGATCAGATCCTCCTTGGAACAGAGGTCGGGGTGGAAGGCAAGTCTGATTTTAGTTTGGCCTCCAAACAACATCCAGCCTTTTCTGTCTTACTAGGATCAGAATACAACTTCTGGCCCCTGCCTCAGAGCATCTGATGAGGCAGCTTTCGGGATGTAAGTTCCACATGGCACTTTTTAAAGAGATTATTTATCACCACTGCATCTCTGCTCCTCTGGTTTCTTCCTTTTTTTTTCGAGGCTGACATCAAAAAAATCTTTGTCACATGCAAAGTCACATTCCTCAGGGTTATGTGAGGAACAGAAAGATTCCCAACTTCACTCCCAGCAAACCTCGCAGGCTTCCTGTCACCCTCTCTGCCTTCTCTCGTGGATGTCTTGGCCAGTGTCACACTGACAGAATTAAACAGTGAATCCAATTCTTAATAATTACAGCGCACCTGCCAACTAATAAGGAATGAGCAATTACATCTCGTGGCAGAAGTCTCCCAACCTCATCTCCAGGGAGTTCAAAATGATTAAAAGCAGCTCCCAGCACATTTCAGCACCTCTCCAGGACTGAAGTTTTATAACTGTCACCCGGACAGAGCTGTAACGGGAATGATGTCCACCCCACAGGATAAAACACCCCCCTTTGACTCCTTCCCTTGCCTTTCTCCAGCAGGGCTCGAAGGATTTACCATTCCCAGCAGTTCCAGGGGTCAAGGTGAAGGGGAGAGATGTTCCCTTTGAATTTTTAACCGTGTGAATGTGGAGGTTTCTCCCGAGGACACACAGCAGCAAACACACCTGTCTGACCACTCCTTGGGGCCCAAAGCTCTGAGAGCTCAGGAGGATTCCAGGGAATCCAAACTGAATTTGCAGCCAGTTGGCAAGTGCTCCGAATAGAGCTGTGACTATTTTACCAACAGAAACGCTGCCTGTACAGTTCCTTTTGGTCTCCAAAGGGCCTTTAATCTGTGATCTTCAGCTCCCTTGTCTGTAAAAATCAGATCAGGCCACTCTGTCCACCTCAAAGGCCCTCACACAAGCAACCATTGTCAGTGTTTCTTTTAACGTTCACATGGTCAGAGGACAGTCTATTAAGCATTCCCTCCACCGGTACCTATGGCTGCCCCCATTTGAAACGTATCTGCCTATTTTACTAACATCTGACATATTTTTGTGCTCATTGTTCCCCCGTGGCACATCCAGCCCGATGCTGCAGTGCCAAGTTTGGGGTTGAAGCCCCAGATAAATTCTGCCTACAGAACCGATGGAATGAAAAGAAGAGAGGGAGGGGGGGAAGAGAAATTCTGTGTCTCTCCTGTAGCTGAGGAAGTTGTGTGTCTTAGGAGGCTGGAGATAAAACCCTCCCTGCTACGTCTTTTCCTCTCTGAGGGACCTCCCACAGGCAAACCATTCACTCCCTTAGTCCTGCTGCCTAAAAAAAGGGTCTGATACCAACCTCATTTCTAAGCACACTCTGACTCTTGGCTGTCAGAACAGCGAGGCTGGGGAATAAAAGGCACTCTGAGAAGGCAGAGCACTATTATTTATGGAGCTCCACGAGATACAAAAATATTCAGACTGATGACTTGTGCATTTTGAGAGGATTTTTTATCATCTAGGCTACCTCTGAAGGCTGAGAGCCTGGAGTGGGGTATTAACATTTTGTTTCAATACTTTCTGCTCCACAAGGACGTCCTGGCTGGTAAAGGGACACTCAGAAACCTTTGGGTGGAATATTGTTCCTGCAGCACCAGCTCCAAAGCAGCAGCACAGTACCTTGTCCAGAAATGTGCTCCCATCTTTCAAGACCCAGCCGGGAAGTTTGGACAGCCTGGGGCTGTGGGAAGAGAGAAGAGGGATTATTGTAATATTAACTGGCTCATCATCAGCTCAAGATCTCAGCACAGATCTTCTGTTTGGTGTCTCGGGGAAGGAACAGGCCCAATAAAACAGTTTCATGTAAAATGGCTTTTACAAATCATGATTATGACACTTAGAAGTGAAAAAAGAATGAGAGGACGAGGCATGCAGGGAGTTTTCAGTCGTTTATGGTGAGAATTTCCAAAAGGTTCAGTTGCCCTGTGGTGAAACTGGATGAATAAACAGAAGTTTGGGGCAGCAACGAAGTCTGGGCCTGAAACACCACAAAAGCTCCATAAAACTGCTGTGGGATGGAAAACAACAGACAAATATTCCCATTAGCAACGGCAGGGAAAGACTGATGCTCCGAACCAAGCCATTTATAGACACAGGTTGGGATTTTATATCTCATAAAACATGGTTTCATGCTTAGCTCTCCCCCTGAAGACCCACAGCAACAGCTGCACGGAGCGTTTACCTGGGCTGGAAGGACAAAGGGACAAAGGCTTTGCTGGGAACAGTCAGCACCAGCACAGCCCCTCTTTATTAATTGTTTCAAATGCTAATAAAGGAGTTTCAGGGTGGACAATTTAGCTCTCAAACCGCTGTCTGCTCAAGCACATCTACAGAAATCAAAGAAAAAAAAAAGCAGAGCAAATGAGAATTGAACCAACCTGGGGATGCAACTCCTGCAACAACCTCAGACCTGGACACAGAACCTGCTCACAATGAAATCTGGGAAGTGGGTGGCACTAAGCTCTGCAAACATCCCTGTGTCCTACAAGGGCTGTCAAATTAAACATCCTGAAAGAGGAAATTCTAACTGAAATTATAACAAACCCAGAATGCCACAAGGAAGGAAAAAAGGGGAAATCCAGGACTCAAGGAGTGCAGACAGAAGAGGTGAGAGCAGAAGGCTTTGCCACGGAGAAGCTGTGCCAGAGAAGTGTATCCCCCTTCTGAGGATAAGGAGTGAGTTTGAAGAAGTCTGATGACAGAGGAGATGAAGTGGCTGAATGTACTCCCCACTGACAAGTTCAAAAGCACAATTTAGGAGCAGTAATTTGGAGACTGAGAGGGACGAATATAATTGGTGCAGTGAGAGTAGAAGAGCTGCGGGGAAAGCAGGGGAAAAAAAACCAACCCAAGAACAAAGCACTCAACAACCACGCAAGGACTCTGACAGACATGGCAGGAGGTGACAGAAACCTTGGCTGGAAGGGGCATCTGGAGGTCTGTGTCCCAGTGGCAGCACCAGATCAGGTCAGGCTGTGCCTTGCAAATCCCAGGATCCATCAGTGTTTCACCAGCACGAGGCAGAGAGGAACAAACTTCCCCTGAGAGACTTGCACCATAATTTAACCAAGGAAGAGGCAGACAAAACCAGCAGATGGGTCTTGTGTGTGGCTGGGAGTGGAATAAGCAAGGCAGGACACAAAGGACTCTTTACCTTGAAGCCAAGAAGTAACACAGCTCCTGCCGACAGAGTTCTGACATTGTAACAGAGTGATTGATTAATCCAAAATAGCTGGAACTGTCCCATAAATAATGTGAGCGAGTGTGTCATGGCTGGACAGGAAAGGTTAAGAGCTTCCCACATGTTCATTTCACCGTTTTGCATTTGACTTTGGTGCAGGGGAGAAAACTCCAGTTGACAAACCTCCTTTAAAGTACAGGAGAGGGCACAAAGCGTTTGGCAAGTGCAGGTGCTCTGCCCATGCTCCATGGGCTGGGGAGAGCAAGCACTGCCAATTCCAGGGCCAGGGGGAATCCAAATACCTTAGGATGGGCTTTTTATTTTTTTTTTTGAAGAGCAAAGAACTCTAAGAATGCCCAGTCCCTTTAATGCCACAAACACTGCAGCATTTTCCTCTCTTACAGATTAAAGCGCAGCCTCTCAAAATGTTTGTTCAAGGAGGGTCCCAGGCCAGGCACAGCACAGGCCTGAGCTGCATAGCAAAGCTCCTCTGTCACACATATCACACCTCTGTGCTCCACTCAGCTAAAAATCCGGGCACATTTGCAGAGTAGATACTGAGACCTGCAGGATCCAAGAGGCTCTGGCAGCAGAGAGAAGCATTGCTCCTCCCTGATGAAGATTTCACACGGGCCCACGTCTGGTTCTGAGAGGACACACAGCTCAGACCTGTGTTTAAACTCCTCAGTCCTTCCTGTCACCTCTCTGTAACCCGGCCACACATTTAAATTTGCCTCGTGGTAAAGGACACCTGATCCCCAAAGGTTTAACTCCGAGGACTCTGAGATAAGGACTTCCCAGTGGCAGCCGCATTCCTGCTCAGCTTTCCGCCTCATTCTCTGCAGGACACCTGGTTTGGAGAGCACTGGAGATCAATTACTCGCCCAAGTCCATGTGCTCAGGACAATCCTTGCTGTGAGGGGTGTTCAATCACCTCCCAGACAAGATTGATTGGATTTAAATCCAACTGTTTGCTCCGATTCCGCTGGGCCATCAGGGGTCAAATCTGACATCCTCTCTTATTGAGTTTGAGTCATTTCAGTGCCGACATTCTGGAGGTACTTGGGGAATTCCAGGTTGTGACCTGCAATTTGGCTGTTCATTGCCAGCCTCTGCTATCAGCACGCAAAGCTGGCATGTCCCCAGGGAGTGCTGATTCCTGCCCTCCTAAAAAACCCCTTAAGCCTTTGTTCAATCACCTCATTTTGCTACTTGTTCCTCTCTCGATTTCCTTTTTCTTTTGGGGGGTGGGTGGGAGAAAGGGAATGTGAGGGAATTCTGTCTGTATCCGGATCTCACAGATTTCCTGGATCCCTTCACAACCACTGCTGCCCCTAAATGTTGCAGCCATTGGACTGGGACAGAACTCAGGTATCACACTGACCCCTCCAAAGGCATCTGCTGCCTCTCCACAGCAGATCCTGAACTCCATGTTCTCACAGAACAACACAGACACTGTCTGTTCTTTTCCTCTCCTCTCCAAAAGGTAACAAGTCATAGGAAGTGCTGGACAAACTGCTTTAGCCTCATTAGGTCACTTCAGAATCTCCCTTTCCCACTCCTGTTTTCCTCCTCTCCATCAAGGCTCCCCCCAATCCAGAACATTCCTCACTTGTTTCCTCAAAGGCTTTTGAGAAAAGTCCTCCTGCTTCCCATCACCAAGTTATTCATTCCCACCTTTTTCAGCTGTTAATTTTTGTCATTCCGTTTACTCAAGACATAAGAGAATACCCAAACTAATCCAAAACCTGGGGAAACACAACTTCATAGCAGGACTCTTGATCTCAGGACTCTCTTCTAGACTCCTTTTCTTTCCCTGCCCTTCCAACCCTGTGCCAAGCTGCACCGCCCTTTAATTTATTTCACTTTTAGAAGGGAACAATGATGCAGGCAACTAACGAGGAGCACTAAGTGCTATTTTCTCTTTGCATCAGCCTGTGCTCCAAAGCAGAGCTGGAGAAGATGGTGGTTAAGCTGCACTTGCCACACGCTCCAGCTCAGTTACACATTTATCTCATCGTGCATGAAGAAGCCAGAGAGATGACAGATATGTGACCTCACTTGTGCTGAGCAGTTGCAGCAATACTTTACCGAAGCTTAGAATAAATTATCTAGAAAAGCCAATCAATAAATCCATAAAATGTCTTCCGTCCACTGAGCCAAAGGACGTTATTTTGATAAAGAGAATTTTTAAGTGAACAGAGTCTATTTATGATATCAGATGGTGCTGTTCATTTGTACCCATCCCCTCCCTCCTTCCAAAACACCATTTCAGGCAGAGCACTCCAACTGCAACCCAAGAAGACACGGGCTAAGTGCTGACAGGCCACAGAACTTACCTCTGGACCAGAGGCAGCGGGAGGAAATTGAGAGTGGATGTCATATCCAGCCCACAGTCCAACATGATGGTGGTGGATTTGAACTTGAGCACGTTGCATGGCAAGGTTGGATGTCCTGACAGGCAGTACTGGAAGGAAAATGAGGATGAGTTAGTCATGACCTCTACCAACATGACCTTTCCCTCTCCACTGGGACCTCGAATCCTGTGTCCAGTTTGGGGCCCCGCAAGTCAGGAAGAACAGTGAGGGGTTGGAGCGTGTCCAGAAAAAGGGCTGAGGGAGCTGGGGGGGCTCAGTCTGGAGAAAAGGAGGCTCAGGGGAGAATTTCTGGCTCTCTCCAACTCCCTGACAGGAAGAGGGGAGCCAGTGGGGGGGAGTCAGGCTCTGCTCCCAGGGAACAAGGGACAGGACGAGAAGAAACAGCCTTAAGCTGTGCCAGGGGAGGATCAGGTTGGACATCAGGAGCAATTTCTTGAAAGAAAGGGTGGTCAGGCTTTGGGAGGGGCTGCCCAGGGAGGTTTGGAGTGCCCATCCCTGGAGGTGTCCAAGGAATGACTGGACGTGGCTCTCAGTGCCCTGGGCTGGGGGACAAAGTGGGGATCAGACACAGGTTGGGCTAGATGGCCTCGGAGGTCTTTTCCAGCCTAAACGGTTCTGTGAACAGAGTGAACACCATCCCCACCCAACTGCCTTCTCCCCCTTGTTTTTAACCCCAGTTTCATACACACACAACAAAACCTGCTCTCCCATGGGCCTGTGGCTCACAGCTGGGCTGGCTCACTGAGATTCCCCCATGTCAGGGTGCTCAGGGGCAGATCTTCACACACAGTATTTCTGACCCCAAGGATTGAGCCAGATCCAAAGCTCCTCTCTCTGACTAAGGACACAGACAATTTCTCCCGGGTTTTGTTTGTTTTTAGGGGCCTTTTTGTTTGTTTGAGTTTCTGTTTGTTTGGTTTTTCTGCACCACCTATTTTCTCCCAAGCTCCAGGAAATCAGTTTCTTCAAAACTCAAGTCCTGCTGGCACAAAAACTGGGCGGGGAAATTACGAAAACTACCCGCGGCACGGACACGGAGGCAGAGAATTCCTGCAGGAACACAGGTCGCATTTCCCTAAGAACCAACCCCTGCCCAGGTGCTGCAGCTCTGGGGCATGTTCGCACCTGCTTTTTGTCTTGCTAAACACAAACAGGAAACAGGAGGGACCGTTCCAGCCGGACAACCCCGCCTGAAAGGAAGGCTTTGAGCGGCCAAATCCCGAAGGCTTTGGAAGCTTAATGAGCCAGGGAGGCGGTTCTGCAGGGGGCACTTGAGCATCCTTGAGCTGCAGCCGCCTCCCGTCTGGAGGGACACACGTTTAACCAGGCACCGGAGCTTGGAAGGAGAAGGGGAGGGAAAGGTTGGCTTTAAAATTCCGGAGTAGGAACCGTAAAAGACGGGAGAGGGTTCCTCTGCTTGGAGGAGGAATTTTGCACCTGGAACCTCCCAAATCTGAGCTTTTAAATTCAAGTTTGGGTCAATTAAGAGGAAAAAAATACCACTTGTTTGGCCATGCGTTGCACTAAACCCAGCCTCGGTCTTTTTCTGAGTCCTTTATTCCCCAGGTTTGTGTTCTGTACTTGCCTCGATTAATCATTTCATTTTGTACCTCTGCTCACAAAGTTAACACAGGACTGCAGCTGGCTGGATTAACAACTCCCCGCAAGGAATCTATTTACACACATTCCCCCCCCACCCCCCAACTAAAAACCTGCTTCAAATTATATTTAAATATTAAAAAAGCTACTAAGCCCCAGATATTAAATTTCAAATATCACCAGGAGTTTTGTTTTAAACTCGCAAAGCCTTAATTATTAAGGAGCTCCAGCCACGTTTTGCCTTTCTTTTAGCCAAGTTTAAAAATAACTTGTAAAGCCAAGCTGGTGAAGGGGTGAGGATACAAGTAAAGAATTCAGTTGGTTTATTCACAAATGTAATATACTCATGTGAAATTAGGTTCTCACCAGACCAGAACTTTGACAAGCGAAGCTATAAATCCAAGCAAATAGAAAGAAATGAAGGGGAAAATAAGATCTATTTCTGTAGCTTTCAAACTATCGGTAATTAAAAAAAAAAAAGGCAATGAAATATCACCACGTTTGTCAGCAAAACACTTCCTTGCTTTTTTAAATAAAACAAACAGGAGTAGGATCACAACCCTGACACCTCAGAGCTGACTGGGAAATCTTTTTTGCCTTCTTTAAAAGCAGCTAAAACCATCTCTACCTGTGGCTGTCACACTGAGGTGCCTCACTTAGCTAAAAAAATAGACACGTAAAAAAACCACACAAAACACAAAAAAAAAGCCATAAATGTGCCCAGCTCAGCTCACCATTTTCCTGGCAGGCTTTGCAAATTGGGTGGAAGTTTTTGACAGTGGGACGCAAATCTCCCAAGACGTGGAGCCGGTTCCAGGATCTCCACAGACACCTGGTGCCCAACGAGAATCCCTGGGGGTCTCAGGGATGGCACAGTGACAGAGGGCAGAGGGGAAGGCTCCACATTCCAACAGATCCTGCAGGACATTCCTACAGTATCACACGCCAGCTCAAAATCTGGAGGGGGGAAACGAGGAACCGGAATTGCCCAGGCCAAAGCACCTTGGAATTTTTTGGGGGGGGGGTCTGATATTTTCCCTGGATTCTGAATCAGGTTTGGAGTCGTAAAACCCCAGAATGGTTTGGGTTGGAAGGGACCTTAAAGATCACCAGAACGTTCCGCTAGTCCATCACCTCTTCCAAATTCATCCCAAATCTAAGAGCAAAGAGGACGACGAGCACCTGACTCCTTCCCCCACAACCCTGAGTTCAGACACATCCCCAGAAAAAACACGAGGCGAAGAATCTTTTCCTTCCCAGTCCCTAAATTCATACACAGCCCCAGGAAAGTCTTCAAGCACCCCCAGAATCCAAGTCCGTGTCCATGAGGTGCTGTTACAACACACCGCTCAGTCCCAAAAACCCCAGAGACACCGAACAAGTCACATCGGGTTGAGTAAATCAAACGTCGCATTTTGAAACCTCCAAACGAGAGAACTCCAGGGCTTTATGTGAAACACAGATTCTCCCAGGAAAACACAGCAGTGCCTGGACCCCAGGTCTGCAGGAAACTTAAATAATTGAAGAGGGGGATCTGGAGAGCTCACCGGTGACACGGGCGATGTGTTTTCTGGCACAAGGCCGGAACATCAGAACCAAAATCCTGGTCAGGAGCAAAACGCACCCTCGGCAAAGCTGATTTTTTTTNCCCTCCAGCCCGGCGGGGTCGAGGCTGCGCAGCCAAGAGGCGACCCCCGGGTTCCCCCCGGGCTGAGCCCTTTTCTCCCCGCCGCCCTCAGCCCGGGCACTCACCAGCTTCATCGCGTCCCCCGGTTCTATTTACCGGGACAATCCCGGCCCCCCCCTT
>WEKX01024765.1:69283-124910 GCA_013390025.1 Pitta sordida
CAAAATCGGCCAACAGCAGAGAACAAACTTAATTTATTTCCGTGTCTTGCGTCTCCCTTTTTGCCGTTTCTCTTCCCGGTTGCTGAGAAAACATCTCGGGAGATGCAGATAAGGGAGGAGGAAGAAAAGGCTGGGGGGAAAAAAAAACAACTGTTGTCTGTGCAGGGATGTGTTTATCTGCATGTCCTGAGAGCAGCGGGCTGGGAAAGGGCAGCGTTTGATTCTGCCCGTGAAAACTGGGCTTTGGGGATGTCCCCCCCTTCCCCTTGTGTGGAAATTGTTCTTCACCCCACGACAGCCCCAACTTTTTCTGGGTGGTTGGCAGAAGTGCCCGACGAGCCTGGGCATGAGGAACTCGTGTTTCCCTCGGCTCTGCCTGTTCTTTCCTCCCTTCGCATCAGCATTTTTCCTCCTGTGTCATCCCTCTCTCGGGGAGCAGCTCTGGACGGCATTGTGTCATCCTGGGTGAAACAGCAGGATTTTTAGGGAGGGGGGGGGAAGGAAACCTGGAAGGAAAAAAAAAAAACCACCCCAAAACCCAGTGTGGGTGAGGCCTGGCTGTCTCCAGAGCTGCTTTGCTGAGCAGCCTCCTTGCGTTTTGTTGACCTTTTCTAGGCAGCGAGCATCTCTCTGGAGTTGTGATTCTGATCATTCCCAGGAACGAGCGGCCCGGTGGCAGCTGCTGAAAGCTTGTTTTTTCGGTGTTGAGTCTTACCGGTCTCTTTCAGAAGGATATTAAAAGTTCACAGCATCTGCCCAGTGTTTTGTCAATTAAATTATTATGAAGTGTTTACTTTATAGTCCTAATCCCCAAGTTCGTGGAAGCGTTTGGCGTGTTTTTGCGTCGCTCTCTGGAGCTGGGGAAACAGTGGGGTTCTGACATTCACTTTTAAAGCTAATTTAATTTTTAATCAACTGAATTTTTAATGAGCATGACTGTCAGGAACTGTTCTGCCGTTTAACTTCTGGGATTGCTCTTTTTTTGTTGTTGTTGTTGTTGTGTGTCAGTGGGGCAGCGGTGAAATTCGGGTCTTTGGGCGGGGAATTGGAGGAATTAATGAACCTGAGCCGCGGGAAGGGAGGAGGCTCTGCCGTCCCTTCCACCAAGGGATCTCAGAAGATGTTTGGTTGAGTAAAAACCCAATTTTCATGGAGCAAAAGCGCGTTTTAATCTAGAGAAAGCAACTTGTGCTTCGCAGTGATTTGCGTGCAGAGCTTTTAGGGGTTGCAGGATGACTCGTTGCAGTGTTGGGATCTCAGGCAAATATTTTTCATCCTCTGCAAAGTTTGGGATTTGAAATCAAAGCGCTGTCAGGTTAAATCTTAGTGTGGAGGAAAAAGATGCCTTTGTTCCTCCTGTCGATAACTTCGTGCAGTTTTGACACTTGTAAAGTTGATTTCACGTTGTGGTGGTTTTAGCAGAGCAGGGATTGGATTCTTCATCCGTGCCCTGGTGGGATTGGGCTTTAATTATCCCTGTGCTGATTGTAGGATCCTGTGGGTTATCAATGCAGTGATGTCGATTACAGCGGGATTTTTAGGTGGTAATCAAGACAATTGGATATTTTTTGTGAGTCTAACTCGTATCCCTAAAGCTGGTTTCATACATGAGACTAGAAATAACCTGTATTTTAGCATTCTAATATTCCTGTGTTGACTCAGAACTTAAATTGGGATGGCTGGGGAGCAAAATGTACTGAGAATTTGTATTTGAAGCCTCAGTAATGCAATGCTGAAGATAAGTGTTTTGACAAATGCTTTTAATTTGGGGAGCGATACAAGCGGGGAGGACAGGATATGAAAAGAAAGTGTTATTTTTCATCATGCAGGTGGCAAACCAAGGTGTGTGGAGGGATTAACTTGCCCAGGTTCCTGCACAGAGTCAGCGGCAGAACTTGTAATCAAGTCTCTGATCTCAGGGGTTTGTCAGGGCTTAAATCAGAGTTTTTCTTCCTCCCTTCGTTAATTGGCTTTCACGTTTTGCAAGTAACGTCTGGAGATTATTTCTCTTCCCTCCAAGTTGGTTCTTTTTTCGTTTTCAGTCAAGCCTTGAGAACACAAGGCCGGAAAACTTGATCTGAGCAGCACCTCCCTGACATATGATACAATCTCGACACGGCCCCTGACGAGTGAACCCTCTCATTGAAATCATGTGAGGAATTTTATTACTCAACTCTGGGGATCTCGTGGGGGAAAGGAGGTTGCAGGCGATGAACTGCGTGGTCCTCACTGCTAGTTGGCAAATAAAATACGTGTTGGGGCAGTCATGTGGCCCAGAGTGAAGCAGAATCAGTAAGGTTGGAAAAGACCATAGAGATCATCAAGTCCAACCTATCCCCTATTACCTAATCTAATCTCGTCAAACCTGTTACCTAACCTAACCTAACCTGTTGCCATCCTACTACCAACACACCATCCTACCTACAACACACTACCCTGATATCTAGGTCATGTCACCAAGTACATCATCCAAGCAGCTGCTGACCAACTTCAAGTCTTGCCACTGTGAGAAATATATTTATTTTTCTGTTGTGCCTGGTAAAAAGAGATGTGTTGTAGCCCAGCCGCTGCCCTCCCTGGCTGTTCCATGATAAAACAATACTTTGTACCTTCATTTGTAGGTGTTTGGTGTTTTACAAGTAGAGAAACCGAGGCAGAAGGGCCAAGTGGCTCCCGAAGGCCACGTCCTGAGTCGGTGGCTTTTGAACACAGATGTCTCTTCCCCATCTCTTGCACTTTAAATCCGTGATATATTGATATAGTGTATTAACCTTATAAGGCATTTATTGGCTGGTCACCTAATGTGCTCATTAAGAATACCTAAGTCAACGAGATTTTTTACAGTGATGGGAGGATTTCCCATATCCCGTTGACTCTGTCGACACTTCTCATCCTGATTTATTGATTTATTGACTTTCTTGGGTTTGAATCCAGTCTATAGCCCTCCTTCCATCAGGCCAAAAGCACTGTGGGATGGACCTTCTTCCCAAACTTTTGAGGGATGCCCCTCTTTCTTCCACTGAATTTCTTCTTAACACCTGTTTCATGTATAGAGGTGGCTTTTATTTTTTGTTCTCCATATGTCTGTTGAGGCTGGATTGAATTTATGAGGACCCCAGTTACTGCTGTGGTGGTAGATGGGGTAGGGAAGTTTGGCTTTACCCCCACCTGGACCTCCCTTGCCCTGAGTTCCTGGCAGTGCTCTTCTCCCCATTTTTGAACTTAATATGCAAGAACCCTTCTTTTCTTTCCACTTCCTTAGAACGTTGAAGTTCAGCAGTGGAATAACTGTGAAACAATACTGTGGGCTCCTCTTTCAGCGGCCTTGTGAACAGCCAGTTCTGTTCCCCTGATAAGCCCTTGCCCTATCAATTGGGAAGTGCCTCATAGAGTCATTTCCTGCATTTCGAGCTGCCTGTTCCTTCTGAGCCCTGACCCAGGCACTGAATCTGCTTTTTGTTCTTCCAGTGGCAGCAGAGAGCACTGAGCTCATCAAATGCCAGCGCTGGTTCTACTTGGGTGTTTATTCTGTCCTTTCTTTTGGGCAGTTCCTCTGCCGTGGTCACATTCTCTGATTACAACGTCAGCTTTTCACCAGAAACCTCTTTGGGATGGAGCTGGCAGGGTTTGGGGTGTAGGGAACCAGCTTTTCACCAGAAAACTCTTTGGGATGGAGCTGGCAGGGTTTGGGGTGTAGGGCACCAGCTTTTCACCAGAAACCTCTTTGGGATGGAGCTGGCAGGGTTTGGGGTGTAGGGCACCAGCTTTTCACCAGAAACCTCTTTGGGATGGAGCTGGCAGGGTTTGGGGTCTAGGCCTCAAATGTTGGGAAGTTCTTCCCTGGCAGTGAAATCTCATTTCTAGGCTCTGCCATGGGTCTTGTTTTATGACCCAGGACAAACTTCCTGACTCGCCTGCCTGTGTTTCGGTGTGTAATATGAAAATAATCCTCTCAGGGCTGTCGAGGTGCTTTCACAGTCACAGAGGATGTGGAGATTGTTGGCTGGATAGTCAAGGATGAACCCCAGGAGTGTAAACATGAGTGTGGTTACCCAGAATGAGCGCTAACTGTTGAAGCTGATACTGATTTTTTCATACCACAGATGGGAGGGGTAAGGAGCTGATCACAGTTTTCTCCACTGAATTATGAGAGGTGGGTCGTTCCCTGACTGTTGGTGTTTCAGGGGAGCTCCATCTGTTTGATGGAACGTCGCTGTTGGGTGATCAGTCTGAGAAAGAGGGAACTTGCTCAACTTGAAACTTTATTCCTCCTCCTTTAATTTCCTGGTCTGCACAACGCGAGTGATGTTTAACATATTGGAGATTCATAAAATTTAAGGCGAGAACAGATAATTAAATTGCCTTCCCTGATATGTTTTATATGCTTTGTATCGCCGGCCTTTAAATTTTAATCATTTACTCTGAAACTGAGACCAGTAAATGATGTTTGGCTAAAAACAACCTGAAAGCTTTCCAGCCCTGAGTGTCCATCACTGGTAATTTCAGGCTCATCACTTCTCCTGGTAGTTGGAAGTGGCTGAGTTCTAATTTGAATTAGTCTTAAGTTGTGCCGCTGGTTCTTGTTAGGGTCTTCCTGACAAGATTAGAGCCCTTTAGTATCCAGGACTTCGTTGCCATGAAGGTACTTAAACTCTGTAATCAAGTTACTCCTTAGATAAGGAAACAGGGTTGAGCTTTTAAGTCTCACTCTGAGGCATTTTCCTCCAGCACTCAGATCATCCAGTGATTCTTCATGGGCTCCGTTTATTTTTAACATCGGGGAAACCAAAAAAAAAAAGGTGACTGTTCCAGCCTGTCCTGATCCAAACCGAGTTCCAAGGTGTCCCTTTTTGCCCCACGGCCATTTCAAAGGTTCTCAGGAGTTCTAGCCTCTGTACTCAAGTCTGCCATTTAGTAGTTGCAGATCATAAGCTGGCCTTGGTGTGTTTTGCTTTCCTGGGATGAGTGAAGGCATCAGCTTCCTTCCTCCTGCCGTCCTTTCCTCCTAGTAACTGTTGTCCTGTTGTTCTACAGTCCTGGTGTCGCTCGCAGATTTTTATCTGCAGTGATAAAAAACGTTGAACTGCATCAGCCCTTAAATTTAGTGACAGGGTGGGAAAAAAAAAATCAGAAACGAGCATGATGCAATCCCAGGAAGTGGGTGAGGAACTGGCTGACTGACAGCTCTCGGATACGGAGCAGCCAGTGAGGGTTTCCACCAGAACCAGGGTACAGTCTGTGCATTGCTTTTTCCTGCTCCACTACGTTTGTAATCTCTGAGAGCTAAGTTAGCCCGTTACCAAGACATTTGCCACTATAACGTGCTGACTGGCACTACCGGTGTCCTTGTTCTCGTAATTCTTTACTGAGAAAATGCATATTTTTGTCTTTTCCTGTGCTCTGCCTGGGTTGATGCCCAGCTTTGCTCCATCTCCTTTCTGAGCACTGGCACAACGTGAGCACCCACCTGGCCTGGGGTGAAAGCCCTCTTTGGTGCGTGGTTTTCAGGCTGATCCAAAATGGTTCCCTGCTAATGGATTTGTTGGAAATCACCTTTTGTTAGTGGATTGCTGGAAGGTGCTTCGTATGACAAAGGCATGTCACAGAATCACAGAATCAGTATGGTTGGAAAAGACCACAGAGATCATCAAGTCCAACCTATCCCCTGTTACCTGACCTAACCTGTTCCCTAACCTGTTATCACCTTGCTACCAACACCCATCCTACCAATAACACACTGCCCTGATATCCAGGTTATGCCACCAAGTCCATCACCCAACCTTTCCTTAAACACCTCCAGGGACCGCGACTCCACCAGTCTTAACAAAACTGATCCCAGTGTTCCCAGTGGTTGTCCCCTTTGCTACGAAGTTGCTGGGTTTTAAGTTTTATTGGTGCTGTTGTACTTGTTTTTTGTACCTCGAATCATGCAGGTTGGTTGGTAAGAGGAGCATCCCAAGAGCTTTTGTTACTGGATGTTTGCAGGGATAAAAAGGCAGCACTTTTGGGGGTGCCTCTGGTGCCGGGTTCCCGTGGCATGATGGAAGTTCAGACCTTCCCAACCTTTAGAAGCAGCTTCTGAAGTCACGTGTGAATTTGTCCTTTTATTCTCCCAAGCAGTGGTGTTGCTCCTCTGCCACTCTCAAGTAAATTCTGATTTATTCATAGCACTGTGCCTTCTTGCTCTTTGTTAAAAACGCAGCTGCCTTCGCTTGCTGGCTCCTCCCTTGAATTTCCCTTTTCCTGTCCCAAACTTTTACTCCCTCAGTGTTGCAGCTGCCATCAGCAGTGCTCAGGGATGCCTTTTTCTGTGGGAGAGGCAATATTTTTGCCGTTGCTTTTCAGAGTCACCGTCTCTAGAGATGTTTAAGAAAAGGTTGGATGATGGACTTGGTGGCATAACCTGGATATCAGGGCAGTGTGTTATTGGTAGGATGGGTGTTGGTAGCAGGATGACAACAGGTTAGGGAACAGGTTTGGCTAGGTTAGGTAACAGGTGACAGGTTGGACTTGATGATCTCCATGGTCTTTTCCAACCTCACTGATTCTGTGATTCTGTGATCTTGAAACTCCTTTTCATTTAAATAGCACTGGCAGGAAGAAGTGAAGTGTGTTGTGTTCTGGGTTAGGTGGGTGGTGCTTGGTTTATTTTCCTCCTGAGTTGGGGTGTTTTTAAGGAGTTGCTCCCTGAGAAAGGCCCTGTTTTGAAACCTGCCAATTCCAGGCAGATAAACTGCAAAGAGTATGTAGGGTTTGGGATGTCTGCTTCTCTTGTGGCTGTGGGAAACCTGCCACAGAGATAGGCCTTGAGGAAGGAAGAGGAAGGGGGAAGACAGGAAAGAGGACTGAGGGACGGGATCTCTGGGAGAGGCACTGTGGAAGAGGTTGTGCCATTTCTCTTGGAGTTTGAGAGATCCTGGAAATCTGAGGAAAGTTATCGAGGCCCAAAGCTGGGCAGTTCTGGTGGACACGGGAGTTTGCTGTGGAAGCCTCTGAGCTCAGCCAGTGGCTCTCCTGCCTCCTGGCTAAGTCAGTATCTGATTTTTCTGTTCCTCTGCTGCCTTTTGCAGGAGTTGTTTATTGACTGAAATTGTTTCCATATGGCTGCAATGTAGAGCTTGATTACATTAAACGTGGCCCTTTCCTGTGCCATTGCACTGCTGTGGGAAGATCATCCCTCTCTCTTTCTCTCTTCCCTTGCAACCTCCCCTTCCTCCATAAAACCTGGGATTTAGAACATGTAATTTGTTTAGGTATTATCAGCTTTCCCCTCTGAGGCTTGTGGAACTGGGAAACTTGGGTCCAGATCCTTTTTTGTCGGTCATTACATTTGATTGTTTAGGTGGGTGCAAATGACTGATGAAAGAGTTAAAAATGAAGATTAAAGTGGGTTGAAGTTTGAGAGCCTTGCTGGAAACTGGGGCTCCTGGGTGTCACTGACCATGCAGAGTCTCTGTTCCAGAGAGGTTCGGGTTCATTTAAATCATATTCATTTACACCAATCAATTTACTGGTCCAGGAAGGCTTTAAAATTCCTGTACTGGGAGCTTTGGGATGCTGGAAGGGCAGATTCCCAGCTTATCTGGAGCCTGGAGGCGGCGTCTGTTTAATGGCAAATGCATCTGTATCTTTGATAAGAATGAAAGCTGAGTGTTGCCTGAGCTGATAAAACCAGTAATGACACCTAAACTTTAGTTTGTAACCCGCAATTCGGCGCTTTGTTACAAAATGTTTTCTGTTTAAATAGGTTAAAAATAGAAATACTTCTTTTCACACAAGAAGTGCCTCCACCAGAGCCTGGGCAGTGTGTTTTTACTGCCGATGTCTCCAGTCAGAGCAGTGGAGTGGTGGTTGCCGCTCTTGGAACCGCAATCTGACGAAGTAATAAACCTGGTTTTTTGACAGAAGAAGCCTCTTCTGCATATGCATGGAGAATATTCCCTTCATTTCTCTGTATTCAGATAGTTCATATCACAGACTGTTTAATTCAAAACCGAGAAACCATTTGGGAGCTGTAAATGCCCAAATACTTGTTTTCCTCCCCTAACATAAGGTGGAAAAAAAAGAACAGCGAGGGGAAGAGATTCACTAACACTGGAATCTTTCCGTGGAGGACACAGCAAGGTTCAATTCATTTAATAAAGAGAATTCATTTGTTTTCACTAAAGGGTTTTAAAATGCAAACCGTGTTTCCATAACCCTTTTATGCGTCCTGCACCTATGATGGATCATTCAGGATTAATAAAACTGTAATACATAAAAGCTGGCATTGAAAAAAATTGTTTTCCAAACAGTCTGGCTTAATAACCCAGGGTGGAAACTGGGCTGCAGGTATGCTGCTCATCAGGCCTTTGCCTGGCTAGAGGGTGAAGCTTCAGGGGTGTGTTAATTTATTTATTTGAACGGAGAATTAATGGTTTAAGGGGAGAAATAAACCTTCATAGTTCAGGGGGGTGAGCTGGCAGGTAAAAGGGAGACTGCTGCTCAAGGGAGTTGCTGCTGCCCTGTGCTTGGAGCAAAGGCTGTGGCCACCTTTTTCCGGTCAGGATATCCTAAATCTTAAAATTATGGTATCCTGTGATATCCTAAATCTTAAAATGATGGTCCGTGGAGCTGCCTCCCTTCAGCCCACGCTGAGGGCACTGCCTCAGAAAGGTGGATTTAAATCCTTCCTTCTGCTTTGTGTTTCAAGATGATTGTTTGTCCAGCAGTTCCAACGTCAGGAGGAATTTCTTCATGGAAGGCTTTGAAGTGGAGTCCCCATCCCTGGAGACCTCTAGGGAATGACTGGACGTGTCCCTCAGTGCTCTGGTGACAAGGTGGGCATCGGCCACAGGTTGGACTGGATGGCCTTGGAGGCCTTTTCCAGCCTAAATGGTTCTGTGATGTTTGTTTTTTGTGGGTCCCCTGGTTGTACACGTTGTGAGAACTTTTCCTGAAAGGCCTATGGATCCTGGTACTGTTCCCTCTTCTGCCAAACACCGTGGGAAAGGTGGGCTGGTGGAATCTTAGTGGCCCTCACAAAACATTCTGGCTACGTGGGAGCAGAAATTAAGACAAGCACATTCAGTTTTCGGCGTTGTCATCTTCCCAGAAAGGGAGAAGAAAAAGAGGAATTGTGATTGCTGCAGACGTTCTGCTGCACTTCTCACACCTCAGAGCTGCTTTCTGTGACCAGCTAAAACCAAACTCAAACTTCGTCCCTTTGAGCCCCTCCAGAGCTGCCCTCAGGGAGCTCCTTTCCCCTGATGAAGTTCAGTTGCTTTGCCAGTTGCTTCTCAGTGATTTCCAGGAGTGTTGAAACAATGAGCTGGTGAAGGCTCTCTTGTGTGTTTTGTGTGAGCTCAGATATTTGAATATGGAAGAGAAGCAGTGCTGAATATCTGTATTTTCCATTAAATTCCAGTGTCTTTCGGGGATGAGTCCTTAAAACGAGCTGTGTTGGAGGCAGTGGGATTGCTCTCTGTTGGCTCTCACAAGAGCTGAGCTGGAACTGCATTGAGGCTATTTCGGTTTTAATTAACAGATCAGCGAGTTCTAGAGCCTTTCATATTTAAGAATAATCAATTCTCCCATTGTTTTTTGCTTCTGACAGACTTTTACTGACAGCCTTCCGAAAGGAGACATTGGCCTTTCCTCTTAATTATCTGACAAATTTACTCTGAGCAGCCTTCCCCCTCCCACCCCTCATGGTGCCTCTGGTGCTTCCCACCTCTGTTCTGTGCTCTCCATCCCTTCCAGAGGAAACCTGCCCGGTGAAGGCACTGGAACACACTGGAAAATTCCCCAGTTCTGGCCTTCCAGTGTTAAATGCCCTGCAGATAACTCAAGGATCATCCTCTTTACCCAGTTTTCCTCTAATGAGAGTGACTTGTGAGAAGATGCAGGCTCGGGGCCACGCTGCCATTGCAGTATTATCAGCACATTTTGGCTGCAAATGGGATTTTTTTTTTTTTCTTTAATATTAAAGGGAGGGGTTATGACTTCTGAGCTGTAATTGTGTGGAGACATTACTTGGGCAGAGCTCCTAAACTCCCCTGCATTCATTTGGGTGTGCTGGATACGAGCTCTGTGCTCTTACCGAGGCTTGGACCGTGACTGGTGCCTGCAGAAAGCTGAGAAATTGCAAACAATGTGCTCTGTTACTGTTCCTTGAGTCTCTCTGCCCTGATTTCTCTGCTTTCATACCCGTTCCTGTGCCACTTGCAGCCATAGTTCCCAGTTACAAGCTTAGCTTAAACGCAGTTTTAACGAACTATTGAGTTTGGCCGAAGTCAGCCTTCGAGAAAAAGCGATTTCTCAGCGTTCCCTGAGGCTTCAGAATGCCCTGTGCTCCACCATCCCGACCCCACAGCTCTGAGACTCCTGGGCTTTGTGGGAAAATGTTGGGGTTTTTTTAATCCAGTCATTGCCTCAGCACCAACCTAAATCCAGGTGGATCATCACGTGCCTTATTTTTGGAGCAGGTTTCCCTGGAAAATTGCATTTTTAGGGGGGTTAGACCTGAGCAGCTCGAGGGGTTCTCTGCAGCCTCTGCACTTCTGTGCAAAGGGGGAAATGTAACAACGTTATAGTTTTTGTGTGGATACGTCCTTGTGCTTTTCATCCTGTCCCCTGTTCTTTCTCCAAGCTCAGTTTGGAACAGTGGAGCTTTTAAAGTGTTTTATGGGAGGTCTTAAAGGCATTCAGCTCTCGCTGGGCTGAGCACCGTGTCTGGCACAGGGCAGAATTAAAAGGCAGATAAGTGGTGTTTGACATGATAAACTTTGAAAATCAGGGGTTCAGCGAGGGAGTGGGGGATGCTGAGGGAGAACAGGGCAGACGTTTGGTACCTTCCCAGCGCATCCTTGGAAATCTCCTCACCTGCAGGTATTCTGGATATCCTTTACCTATATCCCACCTTTCCCAGGCGTGGGAAATCCTGAGCTCTGTGTCCCACCTGCTGAATGTCACAGACCTGGAGAAGCTGGTCCTGGTCCTTAATTTCTAATTTAAGGCACCTTTTTTTTTTGCCTTGTTTGTTTTATTCTCTTTCCGTTGCTGTTTTTTAATCCCTGCCCTGTGTCAAGGCATGGATATAAATCCCTCCCATCCCTGTGTGGGCAGGGCTGGTTAATAACCCTCTCCCTTGGTTCCCATGGAATTGGTTGGGATAACGTGGACCTGTGCGTGGAACTCCATGCTTGATGCAATGGGGATCATTTTGGTGGAGCGTTCGAAGTGCTGAGCCCTCCAGGACATGCCCAGGTTGGATTTGGGACGTTCCTGCATCCAGGAAAACACACCTGAGCGAGGGCACTGGATATTCCTCTCCGAATTCCTGTAGGACCATCAGTTGCTGTTTAACTCTGGCTCTGTGTTCCCTTCATCCCTCAGGACTCAGGCTGCTCATTTAGGAAATTAGGGGTTTTTTTTTGGACCTGTCAGTACCTTTTTGGTGTGCTGTGATTGCTGTTTGGCTGTCATTTCTCTAACTTGTGTGCAGTTTTAGGTCCCATTAACTCCTTCTTCCTCATCATACCCTGTAATCATCTCTCCTCTCCTCTGCCCCCTCTAAAAACCTTCTCCCTATAAAACACCTCTGTGTGAGACTTCCCCTTGCAAATTTGTAAGACTTCAACAAAGAATTTCATACTTTATTTTAAATTATTTTATTTTTTTTTTTAGGTATTCATTTGGTGGCTGCAGCTTTTTGGAGCCTCCTGGTTTACCTCAAAGGTTATTTTTGTTTTTTATAGGAGGTGTGTGTGAACACACATTTTCCAACACTGTACAACAGTGGTATTTCCTTAGCAGGGGGGGGAAGGGGCTGAAAGCAAATGGAGTTTCTGGGAGTTGCATCCGTGAAAGCACAAGGGTTAATGCGCTTTTTGGTTTTTTTTTTCACCAGATGTTCCTCTATTTCCTGCTTTTACTTTAATGTCTGCATATAAAAAGAGTTTGGTTCCTTTGTCCCTTTGCACTTGAACTAGAAACTGTAATCTATTTGTGGTGCAGGGGAGAGAAGTTATTTTTTCAGTACTTTTGGTTTTAACAGTTTCTCTGTAAAGGAAACGAAAAAAAAAAACCAAACCAACCCAACAAACTGAGGCATCTTCCAGTGAAATATAAAATGAAGAGAGGATTGTGATATCTGAACTTAATCTCTGCTAATAAATGACAAATCAGATGGAAAGGTCCCTTCTCCCTCTGTTTTTGGAGAGAGCCAGGGCTGAGGAGAATAATCTCCAAATGACATTTGCATTTCTCCTTGCAGAGCGGTTGGTAACAGAACGGGTTGGGAATGGGTTTCCTTAACCTGAAATGGGTAGCAAGCTTAAATTTCATCGCCGCTGAGCATTTCTAGCCAAAGATTTCTGTTTTACAGCTGTTATTAAAAATTCATGGAGCAACGTGAGATCAAAGCAAATACATATTCTCTCTGTTATGTAAACTTGGCTTTGGGCAACATATGCATTGGATCTCTACAGTTTGTGCAGGAATTTTGGTTCCAGTGAAGGCGAAAAACACCAGGTACAGGTAGAGCTGAGCTGTGGAAAACCAGGGTTATATCCCAGTGGCCGGTGGTGCTCTGATTGTCTCCCAAGTGACTTCTTAGGAATAGCAGGGTCTCTGCTGAGGTGCTGTACTTGCCTGTTTTCCTTTTTATTTTATTTTTATTTTGTGCTCCACATAACCCAGGTGTCCCACTGGTGTGTTGAAGGACTTCCTCGGACTGGTTTTCACTTGTTAAAGTCTAGACCTGAAAAGATTTCTATAGATCCTTAACCTCATGTGGTGGATCGTGGTCTCGTCTCAGAATTAGGGCTTTAGACTCCAAGAGGTTTCCAGGCAGGGGTTGGCCTGTGTTTCATGCCCAACTCCAGCTTCTGGACTCCTTCAGAAATTCTGGATTCCTTATAAATTCCTTCTGTTCATTCATATTTCTCTGAATGTCTTCTTGCCCTCCGTTCCCACCCTGCAGCCTGTGAAACCAGGCTGTCAATAGCAGCATCTCCCGTCGGGTTTTTTAGGTTGGTTTTAGTGCTGTTCCTTTAAAACACTGATGAAAAAAACCCAAACTGGTAAAATGTGATGAGGGAGCAAAAGCCAAAATGTGAAAAGCTGCTGGATCTTAAAGATTAATCAGCCTGGTTCAAACAACAAGCACAGCTACAAACATTCTTTTCTCCACGGCGTGTTTTCTTCTATTCTGCTCTTGCAAAGTTGTTTCTCCAGGGGGAGATTTCAAGCTCCATCAGATCGTGTTCTTGTATTAGTGTCAGGGACAGGGGCTGAGATTATTTGTGTGAATATGCAGAAGCACTTGCATTACCTGGGGCTCCTTTCACGCTCTCCCACCCGGCGGAATTACGGCCTCACCTTGCACCATCGCGGGTCTGTTATTGTTGTATTTACAAACTGAGGCCAGGGAGCCTCTTGTGAGAGGCACAGGAACCAGTGCAGAGGCAGAGGAGAGCCACTTCCTACCTGTGCCATGATAAAACCTATTTATAAATGCAGTGAGGAACACACAGTGAATAATACACAGCTCTGGCAAAAGGGGGGCAGCCAGGCTGAGAGGTGCTGACATTTAGTTGGTTTGTGGCTTTTCTTTTTTTTTTTTTTTTTGCCTTTCTTTTCTTCCAAGGGTGTGTAAAATAGCTTGTTTATAACACAGGCAGACTTGTTTCAGTCCAATCCTGAAATATTGTGGGAGTTGCTGAAACATCGTCCCCCAACGCTGTATTGACAGAGCTGGAGGCCTCTTAACCTTGTTCTCCTGGGGCTTTCCACCTCCCCTCTCTCCTGGGTTGACTGCTTGCTTTAGTAACCTCAGAAAAAAGACTTGTAAAACTATGATAGGGGCAGAGAAACGGGTGGAAATGATAATTTATTCCTCTGTGTTTTCTCTCCTCTTTTCCACATCGATTACCGGTTGTGCTTACGAAGCACCATTTGCAACACAGATCAAAACCTGAGAGGGGGACTTGTTTATATCTGGATCCAACTGCAGCTTCCCATACTGGTGGTGGTGGTGACTTGGCGGCTCTTGGAGGTCTGGGAGGTGTTAGAAGAGGGGCCCTGAAATAATGGCAGTGAATTTTGAGTGTTCTCTCTCATGGGCATCTTCTCCAGTGCTGTTGGTGTTGCTGGGATTGAGAAGCGAGAGTTTTATCAATATTTATTATATTTATTTATATTTATCAATAGCATGCAGAGTTTTATCAATATTTATAATTAAGGGAATGTTTTGGCAAAAATATTATTGTTTTTGACTTGAGAGCAGAGTTTATATTTATGGAGACGCAGCAGCTTTTTGTATCTGCCCACATCAAAAGCAGATGGATGGGTGAGAGGGCAGGTGTGGGGCATGGGGAGCAGGTAGACACTGGACTGGGGGAACTGGTCAGACTGGTCCTGGCCCTCTGTGGGCAGCACATCCCAGGGCAGTGGTGCTCCAGCATCCTGGCACTGTGGCAAAAGTGGGACATCAGTGGTGACAGTGGGTGGGTGGAGAGGTTTTTTGATGGTTGTGTGTTTGTTAGGATGGTTTTTTTTCTCCTTAGAGAGGCTTAACTCTTGATATCCATCAAAAACTGGTTATTGGATCACCTGCCAAGCAAGAGAAAATAAGGAAAACCAAAAAAATTTGTGTTTTCTGGCATCCACTGTCCTGTTGCTTCCTGAGTCATGGTTTCTTTGGGACAATTCTTTTTGCTGACTTGTGGAATCCCAGATCAGGCAATTAAGGGAAAATAACTGTTGTTTGTATTTTGAAACATCCTGGAAATGAAAGAGTCTTAAAGGGAGCAAGAAATGCTCTGATAATGCAGACTAAACCACCCCTAAACCGAGTCTGTATCCATCACTCTGATATACTGAAGTCCCAATCTGCTGATTTGATGTCAGGATGATGAATTATGACCTTTGATTATTTATTTATCTAAAGGTTTAGTTGCAGACTTTATAAAAACATACAGTGGATCTGGCTTTGCTGGTGAGGTTTATGGGATGGCTGGGAGAAGCTTTAAGGTTTGGAGCACAACTGGTGGCTTGTTTTCCTGTATTTGTGTATGTTTTGCAGACACACAAATGCATTTGCATGCACAGAAAACTTATGTATGTTCCTTACAATGGGTAAAATCACAAACAGGTGTAAAAATTGCTTTTCCTCGGGTGAATGGCAGTGGTGAGAGTTCAGTTTGTGGGTGTTGCCTCCTGTTCTTAGGAGAGCTTCCCCCAAATTTAAGCTGATAGGGAGCCAGGTCTGGATGAAGTGGTGTAAGGCGTGGAAGTGACAACTCAGGTTGTGCAGATCGATTTAAATTGCTCTGGGGTCTGGTTTAACCCTTCCAGTTGGTGTGGACAAGGCCGTTGGAGAAACATCCCTGAAAAATACCCTGGCTTGTCACAGCAAACACTGCTTGGCTGCTCCTGCACCACTCTGGTGCTGGGGGAGCCAGTGGGATTTGTTCAGACCCTCTGGGCTGCTCTGTCCCCCAGCAGATGTGACTCTGGGATCACAGTCCTGTGGTGTTCACCTGTCTAAAGCTGTGATCATGGAATGGTTTGGATGGGAAGGGATCTTAAAGCTCATCTTGTTCCACCCCTCTGCCATGGGCAGGGACACCTTCCCCTATCCCAGGTTGTTCCAAGCCCCGTCCAGCCTGATCTTGGACACTTGCAGGGATGGGGAAGCCACAGTCTCTTCCAGGCCCTCACCACCCTGACAGAGGGCAGGATGTCATCCCAGTGTCTCATCTAACCCTGTCCTCTGGCAGTGGGAAGCCATCCTCCTTTGTCTTGTCCCTCCATCCCTTGTCCCCAGTCCCTCTCCAGCTCTCCTGGAGCCCCTTTAGGCTCTGGAAGGGGCTCCAAGCTCTCCCTGGATCCTTCTCTTCTCCAGGTGAGCACCCCCAGCTCTCCCAGTGGCTCCAGAGCAGAGGGACTCCAGCCCTCAAGAGCATCTCTGTGCCCTCCTCTGGACTCTCTCCAGAGACTCCAGATCCTTCTACTGTTGTTCTCCAGAGCTGGAGCACCTCTGCAGGTTGGGTCTCACCTGAGGGGGCAGAGGGACAGAATCCCCCCTTCCCCTGCTGTGGGATCAGCCCAGGACACGGGGATTTCTGGGCTCCAAGAGCACATGGCCGGGACATGTGGAGCTTCTCCTCCACTGACATCCCCAAGCCCTTCTCCCCAGGTATGGGTGGAAAGGATACATGTTAGTGGTTCTTTGTTTTAAAATAAACCCCCTCTGGAGCAGCTTTTCCATCCAAACAGCTCAAGTTGTTCATCCCTTGGATGTTTGTTGGACAGCTCTGGCACTCGGAGCGTTCCTTGGCTTGTCATGGTGGTGACAGTTTATCTCGGTGACTCCAGTACGTCTGATGGGGAATTTCATCCGTTGCCTCATTCCTCATTTGGTGTAAAATCTTCTGATACTTCTTGACAGGGAGTAAATTGTCCTCTAAACTTGGTGACGTTGCTTTTCCTGCTTCCTGCTGTGGGAGTGACCAGCTCTGCTTGCTCAGAGCCCAGTTTAATAATTTATAAACAACTTATTCCACCTGCTTGAGCATTTCCTTTATATCCTGTGTGATACAGAACTCACAGGCCCAGCCCCTTCAAACCCACGTTGTTAGAAGGTGGTTTGATTTAAACTTGAAAGGTGCATTTGTGGGCTCAGAGTTCACATTTTGAACGGCGAGGCTCGAATTCCTCCGGTCTTCTCCCAGAATTTCCTTTGCTCCCCTTCCCTCAGCTGCTTAGGGCAGAAGTGGAGCTGCCTCCCAGGTAGGTAATGATCCATTAAATCCATGCCAGGAGTTCTGTGCTCTCCAATAAATGGATCCCAGGGACGCTGAGTGAACCTGAGCGCGGCTTCAGAGGGTGGCTGGTTGTACCCAGTCAACGCTGCGGGACGTGGGTCGATGGAAATTAAAGCGGTTTAAAGAGCAGGCAGGAAAGTTGGGCTTGGAGAATTGATCCTTAAGTTTTGTTCTGCACTTGGGTTCTGCTCAGAACTTGGGGGTTTTGCAGCAGGTGTAATGTAAGGAATTGCATTGCTTCCTGTACATTGGTTCCGTGCTGGATTAGAACGTGGTTAATCCTGCGTATTTCCCAGCAGATTCTTGTTTTAAACTCATGTCAAGCTCCGTTTGGATGGAAACTTAATTCTCCTGGGAGTGCAGTTTTTACTTGATGTTAGGTAGGGCTGTGTTACACTTACGTCAAAACGCAGCTTTTCTTTTAAAATCCATTTTTAAAATACAGCGAGTCTTGTCTCGATAAGCAAAATTTCCCCTAATTTCTGGTTACCTTGTCCTTCAAAAACACAGAGCTGGCAGAGCTCGGCAGCTTCACCTTATTTTTATTCCTCATTTAAAAGCGAGAAACTCTTTTTTTTTTCTCCTGCTTTCTGAATCCCCAGCTGATTCCTCCACGTTGAAAGCAGCAGTCATTGAACTGAGCTAAATAAGCAGAGGAAAAAGAAAATGTTTGTTCTTTTGTACTTGCGGACAAGGATTCTGCTTGAAGGATGGCTTGGCGCTTCATCCCACACCAGTTCCCAGTGACTTCCACTGGTTCCCTGCCTCGAGACAAGTTTTTTTCCCCCCTCAGAAAATTTTTTGCCAAACGGGCATCTTAAGAATCGGGGTTTTTTTTTTTTTCCTAATTTCAATGATTTTAAATCGGGAAGCGATTTTTTACGGCTTTTATTTTTAAACTCCATGACTCTGCAGTGCTGCAGATGCACCTTTGCCTGGGAGTTGCTGCAGCTGTGTTTGGGGAGTCGAGGGCACGTGGTGTGGCAGCCCCAGCCCTGTTTGGATATCTCAGAGTGAGCCCTTCTCTCAGGGTGATGCCAACAGCAAGGCCTCGAGCTGCCCAAAGGGTGGGATTTGGGTTTGGTTTCTTTGCTCCCAGGTTTTCGGGATGACTCTGGAAGGTTGTTGGAAAGGAACTGCCTGAGTGTTGGAGGATGTTCACTCAGGGCAGGATGCTCCCTGCTGGCTATTTTGAGCTCCTTTATCTTTGCAGATAATGCTTGTCCTGGCATCGTTTGTTGGACTCCTTTAACTTTTAAAGGCTTTAAATGCAAGTTAAACATAGACATTCTACTTCCTCTAAATCTTCTTTGGAGCTCACGTGAGGCAGTGAAGAAGCAGCAGTTTAAAATCGTAAATCACAGGAGGTTTGGTTGGAAGGGACCTTAAAACTCATCTCATTCCGCCCCCCTGGCACAGGCAGGGACACCTCCCGCTGTCCCAGGCTGCTCCAGTCTGGCCTGGGACACTCCCAGGGATGGGGCAGGGATAGCTTTTCCCAGTGGGATTTGGGTGGGTGGCAGAGCTGCAAAGGTTAAAATTGGAATTGTAGTGTGTGAGAGAATCATTTCTGATTCACAAATGGTTTAACTTGGCTGAGGGCAAGGCAGAGGAGTCTCGCTGCAGTCGCTGGAGCAGGAGCTCTCTTTGCAAAAAGAGCATCCTCGACAGATGCAGCTTCTGTGCAGTAGTTAAAAATAACTAATGAGGAGTTTAACAAGGGGGGAAAAAAAAGGTTGGGAAACAAATCTGGGCATCAGTTTATAGCAACTCTAGTTTTCTGAATGTATTTGGGGGATGAATTTCTGAGATGTTGAGGCAGGAAATGCCTGCATGCAGCAGGAATAGCTTCTTGTGCTCTCCTTTTGGGTTACAAGGTACATTCACTTTTCCTCTTCCTTGGGTCTGGACTGTTTGAGAAGAGCTGAGCTCCACCTGCTTTTAAAAAATGGGACAAATGGTGTTGTGGTACATGTGAGGTGCAGATTGGAAGAAGAGGGGAAATTCAGGTTCTGTTTTAGGAAGACATTTTTTCCTGTGAGGGTGGGGAGGCCCTGGCACAGGGTGCCCAGAGAAGCTGTGGCTGCCCCTGGATCCCTGGAAGTGTCCAAGGAAAAGGTTGGATGGGGTTTGGATTCTCAGCCTGGGACAGTGGGAGGTGTCCCTGCCCATGGCAGGGGGTGGGATGAGATGAGCTTTAAGGTTTTTGGGTGGTTTAGTGCCTTTAGTACCGTGTGAGTTTTGTCATCAAAAAATGTTGCATATTTTGTTTTATTTACCAACGAGTGACAACTGAGTAGATTATAAATACACAGCCCTGCACAAACTCTTTTACTCAAACTCAAGAGTTTTCCTTCCTTCCCTCTTAGCTGGAAGTCACAAGCCTGAAGCACCTCAGGATCGATAACTTCCTGGTTTTCTTAGGAGCAGATTTCTTTTTCCTCCACTTTTTTTTTTCTCCCCACACGTGTGTTGGAGATACCATTTAAGCTCTGATCCTGCAAATGCTGAAGTGTGCTGGTAATCCTGCTAAATCCACTTTGAGTCTCCCAAGTGGAAGAGCTCCGGCAGTCGGGGCCGTGCGTTCCCTCCCCAGGAACTTTGCAGTGTGGTAACTTTAGATGAGAGGCTGCTGCACTATTTAATCTTTAAAAGGACTGTAATACTTTAAAATGTATTGTAATTGGATCAAAGCGAGCAGGATACAGTTATTGGCTTTGTACTCAAGGCAGCCTTGGGTCTGAGGATGCCAATAAAGCAGGTGAAAGCACTCGGTGGGTGCTCCTTGGTTCTGAGGGCTGTAGTTTGGGTAAAACGTGCAAGGAAAGCCTGGTTTGAATTCTCAGTTTGGATAAAATGTGCAAGCAAAACCTGGTTGGAATTCTCAGAGGTTCCTGTGCTGTCCCAGTGTGGTTCATGATTCAGAGAGTCCCAGAGTGGTTTGTGGAAGGGACCTTAAAGCTCCTCCAGTCCCACACTTGTGCCATGGGCAGGGACACCTCCCACTGTCCCAGGCTGCTCCAAACCTCATCCAACCTTCTGCTTGGGCACTCCCAGGGATCCAGGGGCAGCCACAACTTGTCTGGGCAGCCTGTGCCAGGGCCTCCCCATCCTTCAGTCTGTATCACCCTTACACCTTTGTGTTCTCACCTCCTTCAGGTTTCTCCAGCGTTTCCTTCCTTTTTTTTGGTTTTGCCTTGAACCAGAAGCTGCAGGAGAGAAGGCAGAACCACGGAGAAGAGTTGGTGTTTTGCAGGGTGCCTTAGAAAAGGTTTTGAGCAGGACCAGAGCGGCTGGAAAGCTCAGGTGAAGAGTCTGAGGGTGGAGGAAACGAGGCGAAAGTGAAGGTGACTGGGGAAGGTCTGTGCACATCAGGAATAGGAAAGAGCAAAACAAGCCAGGGAGGAGTTGGCAGGAAAAATTCAGCTCTCCCAAGCACTGAGATGAATGGAATCATCATGGAATGGTTTGGGTTGGAAGGGACCTTCAAGCTTATCCCATTTCCACCCCCTGCCATGAGCAGGGACACCTCCCACTATCCCAGGCTGCTCCAACCTGGTCTTGGACACTTCAGGGATGGGGCAATCCCTTGGTTCTGGCCAACCTTTGTGTTGCAATGCCCAAAAGGCAGTTTTTCAGTGAGGAAGGAGCTCCTCCACTGTGTTAGTCCTTGCTGTGAAAATCCCCCACCCAGGATCCACAACCCCTGGGGCTTCCCAACTCTATTGCTGGGAACTGATGGGCTGAGGGATCTTGTAAACATTTGTTTGTCCCACCAGCATGTGTTTGTTGATGGTGGGACATCTCCAGAGCCCTGTGGCAGCTGGGATGTGGCTCCAGCTGGATTTGGGATCACTGCAGAACACACCTTCCGTTGTATTCTAAACCCAAACATGGTGAGACTTTAGTAGTGGAGATGTTCCGGTTGGTTTTATAAAATTTTAGGTCACAACACAAAACCCTCTTGATTTATGCTGGATGAGCTGAAACCCGGAGAGAAACCCCCAGCTGACTTTGGCCCCTCGGTGACATTTTAAGGGATAAACGATCAATGTTATGCAAATGAGCGAATTGATCAAACCCGGTGATTTAAATCACTTTGATTTACATCAGCGAGAGGGAAGCTTTGATTTAAATCATTGATTTTAATCTTGTTTTGGGATTGTACCTTCATTATTTTCCCCGAGACAGGTTGATTTTCATTGGCTGGTGGCTGTTTGAAGCGTGTTTATTTGCAGCCAAGTCGAGCTCTCGAGTTAATTTCCTAATTCCATTCTTTGGGCAGGAGCAGGAATGTTTGGCTGGTAGGGGATTGGGCAGGAGTGTGTCCCGAAGCAGGTACATCATTCAAGAAATCCTCATTTAAATTCTTCAATATTTACATTTATAAATGAACAAATTATTCCTTGGATCTGCCAAAGTGGTTTAGCACTCGACTCTTCCTTCCCCTGTGCTTCTCCTGGAGTTTTCACCAGCTGAGGACTTGGATTTACTTCCCTTCCTTCCTAAACATCCTGAAAGGCAGCAATAACTAACGCTGCTAAATATTTGATGTGCCGTTTTAAATAACATTATTGCGAGTTTGTGTTTTGGAATAGTTGATCAGAATTTTAATGGCACTTCGAAAAAAAAAAGTCAATTAAAATAGAATTCAAACCCCTCTGTTTTTGCATCTTGTCTTATGAATTCTAATATGAATTCAGATATTTTGCTGGCATTTTTATTGCTGGTGAATGCAACCCTGGTTTGATAATCAAGGTGAAAAAATGCACTGAGCAATGGAATATATATTGAATTTCTTATTTCCTCGTGGAAGGACTTTAACAGCAGATTATTTTTAATTTTAGCATGGAGTGTGTCTGCCTCTCAGACAAGTTCAAGTGCTTTGGTCACCGTTTAAATTTCCCAGGCTAACGAGGGAGGCAGACCCTGCTCTCTGCTCTCCTGATTAAAACCAAAACGCTTCCACACTTGCATTTCTTTGTTCCTGCCCCACCAGACTTGTTGCCCAGAGGAGGGTTCAATAAGCACGAAGAGATACTGGAGTATTTAGATTTTCTATCCTTTTTTAACCACATTGATAGTTGTGTCTCAGCACCTTAAATCCTTTGGTAATTAATTAACTATCTGCTTATTTATATTTATTTATATTTAATTTTTTTTTCTGATGAGAGGGGGAAAAAGCCTTTAGGAATGCAAATCTGATCTGTAAAAGTGGAAGAAGAATTAAGGTCCATATGACATCACACCCTTGGGCGCTTCTGTCCCACATTCTAGGTCAGGTTTTTCATTCTGGCTGAAATTTTGCACATATCTGAGCATGAAACATGAGCTGGGGACTGATCCATGTGTTGGAACATCCATCGGGAAGAAAACCGAGTTGAGATAGAAGAGAAGCAACGGATTGTGAGGTGAAATTAAATGGTAAATTCAGTTTACCAACTCTTGTAGTGCAGGGAGTGGTCGGTGTAAAACGAAGTGGAAAGGAGAATGTTGATCTCTCAGAAATGTGGACATGGGGGTAGTTGTGCAGATCTGCAGCCTTTGATTCCTCTTAAGCAGCCCAGTAGATCCAGCTGGAGCACCAACTTCCTCTTGGACAAGCCAACAAAAATGAGAATTGGGGACAAGAACAGAGCTGGAAACAAGATGTTGTGCAGTTAATGTGGAAGCTGAGAATGTGGCAGTGAAAGGATGGAGAGGTGAGTTCTGGGAGGATTCCTACAGTGGGAGGAAAGGGCAAAGACTGTTCAGGTGAAACCCTTCCATAACCCGCCCACTTGCCAAGAGTTGTGCAAACCCAATGTGGAAGTTTCTCGTGGAGAAATGAGGAATAGGATGTTTTCTCATCGGCTCTGGGGAGCCAGTAGTAAAGCCTTTGACACTGTCCCCCATAACAAACTCCTGGTGAAGCTGGAGGCTTGTGGTTTGGATGGGTTTGCAGTGGACTGGATCAGGAGTTGGTTGGATAACAGAGCTCAGAGAGTGGTGGTTAATGGTGCTGTGTCCGGTTGGAGGCCGGTCACTAGTGGGGTGCCTCAAGGTTCANGAAGAGGAGGCTGAGGGGAGACCTTATCACTCTCTACACCTGAAAGGGAGCTGTAGCCAACTGGGTGTTGGTCTCATCACTCTGGCTACCAGTGATAGAACAAGAGGACACAGTCTTAAACTGCATCAGGGGAGATTTAGGCTGGTCATTAGAAGGAACTTTTTCCCAGAGAGGGTGATCTCTCAGTGCAATGGGCTGCCCAAGGAGGTGGTGGAGTCACCGTCCCTAGAGGTGTTTAAGAAAAGGTTGGATGATGGGCTTGGTGGCATGACCTGGATATCAGGGCAGTGTGTTAGGTGGATGGGTAGAATGGGTGTTGGTAGCAGGATGACAACAGGTTAGGGAACAGGTTAGGTCAGGTAACAGGTGATAGGTTGGACTTGATGATCTCTATGGTCTTTTCCAACCTTAGTAATTCTGTGGGAGGAAAGGGCAAAGACTGTTTGAGTGAAACCCTTCCATAACCCGCCCTCTTGCCAGGAGTTGTGCAAACCCAATGTGGAAGTTTCTCGTGGGGAAATCAGTAATAGGATGTTTCCTCATCGGCTCTGGGGTAAAAAAGAAAGGGTGGACCTGATTTTCAGCATAAAATTGATAACAAGAAGGTAATTCCTGTGCTGGACTTGTGGAACAGCTCGCCTGGGGAGGTTTAATATTCCATTTGCTCTTCCCTGAGATGCCCTGAGCTTTTCCTGCCAGTAACTTCATCTCAATGCAGCAACAGTTATCTGTAAAGTCTTAAGTGATCCTGCAGTAAAAGGACCTTCTTAATCAAAGATGGTAAAGCCTGAGACAGTCAGTGCTTTCAGCATTGGCACCCCGTTCTGCTCAGGCAATCCCACGTAGGAGGGAGACAGACACAAAAAAAGTGATTTGGCCTTAATGCAGCAAAACAAATTCCGGCCAAATTGTGGACTTGGAGTTAATGGGTACACGGTGTTACTCTGCTGCCTGGAAATCCTGGGGAGCTCTGTAGCCTGTTAACTACCGAGGGCTGTTTTGTTATTTCAAGTTTGGCTCCAGCTGGTGAAAAATGGGGCACTTTCACGTCTTATATTTCAAAAAAAAAAAAAAGTAAACGTTTTAAGAATATTAAGGGCGAGTTTTACCAGGGCTCTGAAGCAATGCAGGGAGGCTGTGAGCTAATCCATTTACATGCGGGTGTGTGTCATCCCTCCTTCTCCCCCCCCGGCCAACTGGATGGTGACTTATGGTGTCACTTTTCTCCTTGTCGATGTGGGGGCGAGTCTTTCCTGCCGCTTCTCCCCCGTGTTTTACAACACCTATGGCTGCACATAAATTGTGCCTGGGGTCCTTCAGGAGCATCCCATCCCTGCAGGGTGACACTGAGGGGCAGAGCAGCCCAGCAGCCAGTCCCTGCTTGCAGGAAAATCTTGCAGTTGGAGAAGTGGTGGGAACCACGTCCAGGGCTTCGGGTGCTTCTCGCAGGGACGGGACGAGGGGAACCGGCCTCGGGTTGTGCCAGGGAAGGGTCAGGTTTGGTATCAGGGAGAATTTCTTCATGGAACAGGTTCTTGTGAGCATTGAAACGGGCTGCCCTGGGAGGTTGGGAGTCCCCAGCCCTGGAGGTGTCCAAGGAAGGGCAGGACGTGGCACTTGGTGCCCTGGGCTGGGGATCAGACAAAGGTTGGACTCGATGGCCTTGGGGGTTTTTTCTAACCCAAATGGTTTGTAGTGTGTGGCTCATAAAATCTGGGCCATCAGGAGTCATTTCTCTGCCACTGCCCAAATGTCTTTTGGTTCCAGTTTTCCCCATAAGCTGCTTGACCCTCTTTTTTGGAGCTCATCTTCTCTGAGCTCAGCAAAGGCACTTGCTGCCTCTTGCCTGCTCAGCCTGAGTCACAGGCAAAAGTGGCTCCAAACTGATTTTTTACAGGTTAGGAAAGTTTTTTTTTGCCAAGGCCTTTATATTCCCAAGTATTAAGGCTGAGCAGACTTGAAATAAACTGATGTTTGTTATATACAGCATCAAATATACAAAAAAAAAGTTATTAAATCAGGGTTGGGTAACATGAAGAGCTTAATTCTGATTTAAGGGTATAAGATTTACTTTACTCAACTGGTTCCCCCTCTTCCAATCCTTTGACTGTTTGGAAAGGTAGAACTTGAGGGAGAGATGAAGTTTGTGGTCTCCTCAGAGCTCCTGTCCTGCTCTGGCCTCTGGAGGATCTCGGAGCAGTCAGTGGTGGGACTTTGGAGTGTCTTCCAGGAGTTGTTTAAATTACCTGCCATGGGAATTTGAGTGGTTTTCAGCCCCAAAAATCTTATTTTTAACTGGCAGTTAGTGCAGCTTTAATGAATATCTGAATTGCGTGTGTGTAAAGCTGCCACCGGGGTCCTGAGTTTGTCTCCAACAGCTGATTTTTCGAGTGGGACTGAGTGGGGTGAGATTAATGGGCTCTATCACTTACTTGGATTAAAAATAAAATTTATATATACGAATTTATAAATACAAATTTATAAATACAACCCCCCCACACCTCCAGGAGTCCGAATGGCAAATTATAAAGAATCTTCCCAGATCTTTAAAACAGAGAGTTTGGAGACAGGGAGACTCTGGAAATGAAAGTCGGGGCTGGAATCTGAAATGTCTGAATGTGAGGGGTGAAATTATGTAAATGAATGTTTCTTAACTCTTATTTTGGCCACTTTCCTGCTGCTCCCCCCAGCACCAGCCTGGGCCCTGTGTTAAAGCTGAGCACAAGTGTTTGCTTTAAAACCAGCTCTAGTTCCATTTAAACCACTCTGCTTTTTAAGCACAGCCCAAATTTAGGCTCTGAGCACGGCCACTAACCCCCTAATTCCATCTTCTGCCATTTACTGTCTTTTTCTCACATGCTCAGCGAGACTTTTTTTCCCTTGGTTGTTCTATGGAGCAGCTTTGATTTTTCTCACTTTTGTGGTTATTTTAAGCTTCAGAAAACAATAAGAATGTACTTTTCTCTCTTTTTTTTTTTTTTATTTTTTTCCCCCCTCCTTCCCCCTGTGCTTTTATGAAAGCAGGATCTGTGTAGATAAAGCCCAGCTGATCTGTTAGGGATTACTGTTTCTCAGTTATTCTTTTTGCTCTTGCATATCATGCCTTGATGTAGGGGAATATTTAAAGGCGCTGCGTAGAACAGCCACATGAAAGATGCTTTGTGCATTGAAGCATCTCGGTGGCACAGGAGTCCTGTTCTCCCCTAACTTTTTATTTTATTTTATTTTTTATTTTTTTCCTCAAGCTGAAGTTTATTTAAAGCGATTTTTTTTTTTTTAGTCAAAGCTGCTGGGGTTTGACAGCCTTCGGGATTGAAAGGCTTTGTCCCCCACAGGTGGCGGCAGCAGCGCCGTGGAATTCAGGGCACAGGAGTGGGAATCAGAAAATCCACGTTCTCTCCTCATCTTTATCCCAGGTGACCTTGAGCCGAGTAGCTGAGGCTCAGTTTTCCCTGGAGAATTCTACCCCGGCTCATGAGGAGGTTGGAAAGATTTGCTGCTCTCTTAGAAAAGGGTAGAGGGGGGGGAAAACAAAAAAAGGGATAAAATCTTCTTGCATTGTCATCAAGCAGCAGAGATCATCTCCAGGCTGCCAGCCAGGGGAATAATCGGCACTTTTCTGGAGAAGATATTCCCAACAGCCCGTGGAAAACCTTGGGATGAGTGGGAGTCCTTGTTCTTTGTGCAATGAGGGAGCCAAGCAAAGCAGACCCCAAAAATCCTGGTTCTGTTGGTGTGTCCTACACGAAATCCTGGAGATTTTTGTGGAGACTCCAGCTGGAGCAATCCAGGGGTCCATCTGGTGTAACTTTGTGTGTCAGGTGGTGCTCAGTACTGGACAATGAATGCCCCCGTCCAGCTTGCAGAGCTCTTCCTCTGATTAAGCACAAGAGGAGTTTTCTTTTTGACCCTTTCAGGCCATCAGCTTAATTCCCAGAAGCCTCAGATTTAATTACCCATGTCATTACCGCAGCATGCCGAGCTGCAGATTTTATTAATGTCCATAAAATTACTGAATCCTCTTTAAAAGGAGTGTGGGTTCCCAGGCAGGAGGTCCTGTCACACCTCAGCTCTGGATCCACAGGTTGGTGCTGCACTTTCCAAGCGCCAAGCCTTGCTCATCCCACCTCCCTGCACCTGATTTTCTCTTCATTTACTGCAATAAATTTACTGCTAATTCTCCTCTGCAGTTCTACCACCAGGTTCAGGTATTCTTGGCTGTCAAACAGCAGCTGAGCTGAAGGTTTGGTGTTCTCAGAGCCTGTTTTTGTGCCTTCAGCAGCAGCCTGACCTTTACCCCTCTGTGTTTCGGGTTCCTTCCGCTCGCTCTGCTGCCTTTCTTCCTATCCCTAAAATGTTCTTTCATCCATTTCAATTCCTTCTCCCTGCACAACACTTTATGACTTTGTAAATCAGCCTGAGTGGTACAAAATCAAATGCTTTCCTGAGAACCCTGATAACTTATGTCCACTGTTTCACTCTTGTCTAACCTAACGATTTGGTCGTATAATAAAAAGGATTTCAGCAGATTTGTCAGGCATGACCTTCCTTTTATGAATCTGTACTGGATGTCCTCTGCTAAATTATGCATTTCCAAATGTTCTGCAATTTTGGCTTTTATCAACACTTCCAATGCATTCCCACAGCTGAAGCTGGATTTCCTGTTCTGAGATTCAGCAGAACTCTGTCACAGCCCGGTGAAATTCATCAGTTTTTCAGAATTCTCCTTAATGCATCTTCAGCTCCTTGTTCTCGTCTTGCTGAGTGACTGAGAGAGAGCAGGTTCAGATGGGATATTGGGGAGAAATTCTTCCCCGTGAGGATGGGGAGGTGCTGGCAGAGGTTGCCCAGAGAAGCTGTGGCTGCCCCTGGATCCCTGGAAGTGTGCAAGGCCAGGTTGGAGCAGCCTGGGACAGTGAGAGGTGTCCCTGCCCATGGAATGGGATGATCTTTAAGGTCCCTTCCAGCCCAAACTGGGTTTCTGTGGTCAGTGTTGTGTTTTGTGGAGCTCTGGCAGTACCGCTGTGTGTTCAGGAAATAAATCAGTGGCTCCTCAAGTGCAGCTCAGGTTTGGTGTCACACATGGAGGGAGTTGCTGAGCCTCAGCCCTGTCACAGGTGGGAAGGTGTGGGCTGGCAGCTCAGTCTCACTTTGGTTCTGAGCTCCCTAAATAATTCCAGTTCAGTTCCAGGTCAGTTCACCCCTTCGTGCATCCGTTTATTTCTCATCCCTCTTTTCCTAAAGGCTATATTCCATTGCAGGCTTGCGTTGGGCTTTTGCCTGAATTTATACATTGGGAGGGAGGGGGAAGGGAAACTCCAAATCCTTCAAGTGTTCTTGCTTCAAGCCTTTATGTTGTTCCCATACCTACTTTGGATGTACAGCTTCCCACTTGGGCCGTGCTTCCAAATCTGGATTTCTCTTGGAGGTATGTTCTGACCCACCTACTTTGCACTGCCGATATATTTAGCAGAGTTTTGGCGTAACAGTCCTGGGGTGCTGTCCCGAAGCTGTCACCTGCTCTCCTGCCTCTCCCTCCTTCCATGTGGCAAGAGCCGCCTGCTGGAATTCCACACAAGATAGAAAGGAATGGATTTAACTGAAGGAGGGCAGGGTGAGATGGGAGATTGGGAAGGAATAACTCCTTAAGGGTGGGGAGGCCCTGGCACAGTTTGCCCAGAGGAGCTGTGGCTGCCCCTGGATCCCTGGAAGTGTCCAAGGCCAGGTTGGACGGGGCTTGGAACAACCTGGGATAGTGGAAGGTGCCCTGCCCATGGCAGGGGGTGGAATAGATGATCTGTGGGGTCTCTTCCAACCCATACCATCCCATGATTCTGTGATTTCTTGTCCCCAAAGCCTGGTACGTGCAATACAAAGGTCCTGCTCAACCTTAGTGGGTTGAGGGCAGCCCAGGAGGGTCCCAGTTGGATCCACAAATCCCTGAAAGGAGGAGGGAATTGGCCTCCTCTCAGGTAACAAGTGAGCAGGGTAAGAGGACAGAGCCTCAAGCTGTGCTAGGGTCGGTTCAGGTTGGACATCAGGAGGAATTTCTTCCTGGAAAGGTTTGTCTGGCATTGGAAGGGGCTGCCCAGGGAGGTTTGGAGTCCCCATCCCTGGAAGTGTTCAGGAAATGACTGGACGTGGCACTGGAGACTCTGGGCTGGGGGACAAGGTGAGGATCAGTCACAAGTTGGGCTTGATGTCCTTGGGGGTCTTTTCCAAGCTGAGGAATTCTGTGGTTCCGTGCCCATGGTGCCTGAGCAGAGCATGTCTGGAGACCACAGGGAATGACTCTTTCTTTGGCCTGGACCCAGCTGGGAGCAGAAGCATCCCCAGAGCAGTGATTGGGTGTGTGTCTGCCCTGTACCTGCTGTTCATTGCAGGAGGAAATTCCCCAGTTCTGGAGACACTTAACCCAAAACAAAGTCTGGGGAGGTGCTGCAGATAACGGACTGTATTTTCTTCAGAAAACCAGATTCTCCCTCCCTCCCTCCTCCAATCTTCCTGTTACATGTCATCCAAGATGGATTCCAAGTGCAAAAAAAAAAAAAAAAGGTTTAAATAAAGAAATAAAGCAAGCAAACCTGCAGCAAGTGAGTCATTCCTCCTAAATTTAAACCACTTATTATAGGGAGGGGAAAAAAAAATAAAAGGGAACTGGGATTACAGGTTTAACGAGCGTGAGCACATATTTCAGTGTGTATTGCTGGATTTGTAATTGCCAAACTCCTGATTTCTTGGAACTCTGCTATTAGCATTGTTAAGCAATGTTCCAGACAGTCACTGCTATAAATCCTTGGTAATATGTGAAGCGGGAGAAGGCTTTTGCAAGAATATTTTAGCTGGTGAGCGATCCCTGTTTGGGGTGTGTGGTCTGGGATAAGGGGATCGTTGGGATGTCCTACTTGGGCGTCCAGCTGATGTTTCCATGAGTGGTGTTGTCACTTCTTACAGGTGCTTAGGAATATTTGATTTATTTGGGTGAAAGTGTTAAAGGTGGTGCATGGAGAGGCCTCTACAAGAAAAGTGGAGAGGAACGTTGGGTAAGGGCTTGGAATGACAGAAGGGGAAATGGCTTTCCACTGCCAGGGTTAGACGGGATATTGGAAAGGAATCCTTGGCTGGGAGGGGGATTATGAGACAGTCACAGGTTTCCCAGAGAAGCTGTGGCTGCCCCATCCCTGGAAGTGTCCAAGGCCAGGTTGGAGCCACCTGGGATAGTGGAAGATGTCCCTGCCCATGGCAAGGGGATGTAACTGGATGAGCTTTAAGGTCCGTTCCAACCCAAACCATTCTGGGATTATGATTCTGGAGGCTGCTGTTCCAAGTAACAAGTGCCTCAAACCCTGGAATTAGGGAAGCACATTCCTAAATGCCCTTTTTTTTTAAAAAAAGAAAAGATTTATTTTGGTAACACCAGTATACCCAGAACATTTTCATCCCTGCCAGTCTGCTGCCAGAAGTCACCCCTAGTTCTAAACCAGTCAGTGGGTAAAAACAAGAAGTGCCTGGGGTATAAAGCCACCAGAGTACAGCTTTGCCTTGCACAAAACCCTTGTCCCCTCCTTTGCATCTGCTGATCCACGTCCCTCCGCAGGGCTGGAAGAGCCCCACAGGCCTCCTGGCACAACGTGGTGTGAGAAAAGCAGCCCTTGATGGGCCCGTTTGCTTGACAGGGATCGTTTCTCCAGAGGTGGAGCCCAGTTTTACACAGACTTGGAGGATGATGGGAAAGGGCTGCTTTCTTATTTTATTTTATTTTATTTTATTTTATTTTATTTTATTGCGAGTAACCGAGAACTCGCGGAGCCTTTCAGAACAAGCATTTTATGTTTCGTGAAGTTCCTGCCGGGTTTATTGTTTGAACAGCGTTTTATCACGTTAGTCATTGGGAAAATGGGATGATGATGATGATCTTAAAATCCAAACCCTGTTTTGAAACAGATAACACTTAAATTTTATGCAGTGTATTTGCTGTTGTCAAGTGATGCCACTTTCCTCTTGATACTTTTTCGTGCTGTACAGCTGTGCAGAAGTAAAGGATCGTGAGACATTACTTCTTTCTCTTCCCCATTTGTTCCTGGTACTAGTGATGGCAGGTCCAATTCTGGTTTCTTTTCTTGGGGTCAGCAGCTGGGAGTTGGTTCGCCAGCTGAAATGTGCGTTTTGGGTACCTTCATTCTCACCTGGCATCGTGTAGTGGCAGTTCCCTGTGCCTGCCAAGGGTTTTGTGTCCGTGCAGATGCAAATTCCAAGTGTTAGGGACCACTCTGTGAAAAAATGGCAGCTTTCAGAAGCGTTCCCCTGGGTGGGCGCAAGAAAAGTTAAAACTGTGGTCAAATAAAAAGAAACTCCAGTTTGGTTCAATCGACACATTTCAAAGCCATTGATCTCCCTTTGTCAAGTGATGCCAAGTACCGTTCCTGGCATTCTGCTGGAGGAAGTTGAGTGGTAGGAAAGGTCAGAAGGGGTTCCCTGGAGAGTGGTGGATGAAGGGAGGCCCCTGATCCATTTGGGTGAACGCTGATCCCTTGGAGCTGTTTGATGTTCTGGAGGTGCCTCATGTTTCCATGCCCTTGACCCTGCTCCTTCCCAGCGTGGAATGTGAGGGTTGGTCTTTGCAGCAGCCCCTGGAATCCTCTTTGGGACGAGCAGGCTGCAGTGCAGTTGGATCCACAGCTATCCCTGGCAGTATGGAATTGTGTTCCAGTTGGCATGGCCAGTGCTGCTCTGTCACTGCCTTCCTCGCAGAAAGCTGTCAAGGTAATTTGTGTTAATTGGGATGTTTTCTGAACGAGCCTCTCATTTATTGTGTGTTTGGCCCGGGTTTGGGCTCAGGGACTTGGCAGTGCCCCACGTGTGGCTCTGTCCAGATGAAGGTGTGAGCCTTGGGGCCTCCTCCCAGTTCAGGGTGTCGTGTAGGGACTTTAAATCTCACTTCGACTTCAGGGTATGGCTGTCCTCTTGCAGCTCTGGAGGAGGCAGCTGGCTGTGAGTTGTTGGACTGATCTCACTCTGAGTGTGTTGAGAGGACCTGTTTGATCCCTGGGGAGGTGGATGTTGGAGCAGCCCTGTGCTGTCCCTGCTGGTCAGGGCTTTGTGCCTCGCTGTCAGTTTTGTGCTGTTGATACTCACTTGTGATTTTGAGCAGAAAAGCAAGTTCAAGCCTGGCCTTTGGTTCCAATGTTTAAACGTGATTGGAGGGGACAACACGCAGCGATCCAGGGAGGACACCAGCACAGGGGCTTGGTGTGGCAGGGCTGGAAGCTCATTTGTAAGCAGCCATAAAATACAAGCCGGGCTCTCTGCTGAATTGTGTCTGCAGAGGTAACTTGGTGACAGCATTTCATTTTCCAGCTGCCATTAAGCACAAAGCAATACTAAATTATATCCTTTTACTGGGATTGCATTGCCTTTCATATATCTCTGGGACTTAGAGAGGAACGCGGGGTCCTTTCTGCTGAATTACAGATGGGCTCCTCTGTGTTTCTGCGAGCCTTGGATGAGTTTGGGATTTTGTGACCTTGGATTTTCTGTAGAAAAGTTCCACTGCCAGTCTGCTCAAAATGGAGCTCAGCCCCTGACTTGTGCTCTGGGAAATTCCACTAAATTTGGGCAAGGAAGTTTCTTTTGCATTGGACTGGGGAGGGAAAAGGAGGAAAACAGTTCTGCCTGCAATCCTGGGCTGGTTGTCCTGTGCAGCTCTACTGCAGGGGATGCTGTAGATGAAATGATTTATTCACTTTTTTTTTTTCTAGTTTACCAGCTTTATCTTAGAGATGGAGGGGTGTGATTTCTCAAGGAGAAAATAACTTAAAATCCTAGAATCATAAAACATCCTGAGCTGGAAGGGGCCCACAAGGATCATCCAGTCCAACTCCTGGCCCTGCACAGCACACCACAACAATCCCACCAACACTCCTTGAGCTCTGTGATATTTAAGTGCAACTTGGAGCCTGGAGACTCAAGACCCGACTCTTCTCTTTGAGTTGCAGCGCAGTGACTGCACAAACCTGCTCAGGAGGTGGCAGTGCTTAGGGAAGGTTCCTAACCTTGCTTCCCAGGGCACAGGTGAAACACATCCTCGAGTCATGTGGCAGAGCTGGTTTTAATCCTTTTTTTTTCCTTGTAGGCCTATTTTGGGAAAGTGGGCTAAAGAGTCCTAGATTAGCTTTAGTATTTTGGACACCAGTCCTACTTTTTTGTGTGCACCCAAATGAATTTCTCTCTACGTTTTGATACTGATGCGGTACCTGGAGCTGTAAAAGCCCTGGGTAAACAACAGCCTGTCTGAACATCTCCCAGGAATAAAGGACTTGGGAGCTGGCAGGGGAAAGGCTGCTGTCTGGAGTCTGTAGCCAGGCACATTCAAAGTAGAAATCAAGTACAAATTTGTAATGGAGAGGATGATTAATCACCGGATTGAAGTGGAGTGGCTGGATCCTTGGGCTCTTGCTGGTTTGGAGGCAATATGTCTTCTGGCAGAAGTCAAGTCGGGTAACAGCTTGTTTTGCTTCACCCTGGCCTCAGCTCAGAAAAGCCCAGAGATCCAGAGTCCTTTAGGTTGGAAAAGACTTCCAAGATCATCCAGTTGGAACGAGCCCAACCTGTGGTCCTTCTCTGCCAGCCCAGAGCACTGAGTGCCACATCCAGTCGTTCCTTGGACACCTCCAGGGATGGAGACTTCCCTTTCCAGCAAGAAATTCTTCCTGATGTCCACCCTGACCCGTCCCCTGGCAGGTGTGAGCACCCCCACACAGAGCCCTCCCCAGACAATTCCTGCAGGCTATTGAGTTAAAGACTTGAATTTCACTTTTTTTGCTCTTTCTGGGAGAGGATTGGTTCGTAATTATGGGTGGATTGGGAATCTGCCCTTACCTGGGAGTTCAGCAGTGGCAGAACTTCATTCTTAGGGCTGGATTTCTTCACCCTCTGATGCATCAGGTTTATCAGCACGGCTGGAACTTGGTGGTTCTGCATTTCAGTCACTGGAATGACAATTGTAGTGGTGGGGCCCATGTCCTCAGGCACATCCCGGTATTTCCCCTCTCTGGCTTTAAGCCAAGAATTCAGCCCCTCTGTTCCTGTTTTACTTCGGACACAATAGTGATGTTTCACTTCCCCAAGGACAAAACCTTTTAATTTGTAATGTGTAAAAGCCCTTTTAAAGAGCTCACAAAGGAAGGTATTAGTGAAATACAAAGTGGTGGCTCTTTTTTTTTTGGTTTTGGGGTTTTTTTGTTGTCGGTTTTGGTTTGCTTTTTTTTTTGCTCCGTGAGTCACTGAGAAACGAAAAGAGAAAATTAATTTCTCTCCCAAGTAAGTGATATCAACCTCATCTTTACCAAGTGACTTTCTCCTTACTCTTCTGCGGGGCGTTGTGGATCAGGGTGAGCTCCACTTCAAAACATTTAATTGCATACGGGGAGAAATGAAGGAAACTGAAGTGGATCCCAAGAATGTATTAAAAATCGGAGCTAAAACGAGAATGATTTCACGTCAAGTGAGACAAATGCAGAGTTGATACTCCAGTGCTTCACACTTCCACTTGTCCTTGGCACCGAGAAAATGAGATTTTTAATATCTGAGAAACAGATTGCCACGAGGACTCATCCATTGTAAATTTAAGCTGCCTTTATAGCAACTTAAGCTGGGGACAAGATTGTTCATTACATCTGATTCCTACAACTGCAGCCATGATTTCCATATTAATAGTGACTGTCTTTTTTTTTTTTTTTTTTTTAAATTGTCTGTACCAGAAATAGGAAACGGGAGCTGGTTGTGTTTTCCCCTGTGTTAGCAGATAATTTATTTAATGAATAATGCGAAGAGGGCAAAGGTTTGTGAGTTCTTACCTGCCTGTCACTGCAGGCTGTGGGGACACCTGCCTTTGCAGCTGCCTCAGACCTGGTTTGGTGCTTTGCTTTGTGCTAAAATGGGGAAGAGGGATGTTGATTCATGATTCCAGAGTGGGGATTCCTTGGTGATGGAAATGGTGCTGGTCGGGGTCGAATTTTTCGGACTGAAATTACAGGCAGAGGGTTGCTCGTTTCTTGTCTGATGGGCTCTTAAACAGAACAACCTTTTAAGCAAACTTCCTCTGGGGGAGGGGGTTGGGAAGGTGTTTCTCCAATGTGGAGTGAAAGTAGTTTGTGCCTTCCTTGTGAAGGAAGCACCAGCTTCCTTCCCTTTCTCTGTGTCTCCATTTGCATTCTCCAGTCCGGCTCCCAAGGCACATCTGAGGGTTCCCTGTCCTTCCTCGGTGCTTGGCTGGCTCTGGGAGAGTTTGGGATTGCATTCTGGGTGGAGTAAAGCCACCTCAACCTTTTACGTGGCAAAAAGGGAGATGGTTTTTTTACCAATTTTCTTCTAAACTCTCTGCTGTTTGTTCCTTCTGAAACCCAGTCATGGTCTGTCTGCACTCGCAGATCTGGAGTCTCTTGGAAAAGCTCCTCTTCCTCCTCTGTTCACAGACAGAATTTGGTCTGGATCCTAATGGCTCTTCACTTAAACATCACGGATCTATACCACTTTTTCCCTCTCCCATTACTGTCCCTAAATCATCCTCCTGCCTTTGTCCTCTCAAACCCTGAGTTACCGCAGCCTTTTCTTTGCCTCTCTTATCTCATCTCACGTTCCAGTTTTAATCCTGCATTTCATGGTGATGGAAGGTGATCTTTCCTTTCCTCTCTGCCTTTTCCTTCTTTGCTTCTTCCACACCCCTCACCCTGAAAGCCAATCTTCCTCTGAGGATCCCAGTTCCCTACCATGAGCCTCCCTGACCTTCAGAAAGTTTGTATATATTTAAGCCTAATTTGTTCCTCTTTGGAAAACAAACCATCTCTCTGTATTTAAAATTTGGCAAGAAGTCAACGGCATGATCTCATATTTTTTGTGACTGCCTCGGGGAGCATGTTTAAAAGGCAGTTAAGAGCTTTAGCAGAGGAGGGTTTGGGTGTAGACATCTCTCTGAAAGGTTTGGGGTGGGTGACTGTGAGGGACCTGGGTGTTTGTCCCTTTATCCATCAGTGGTTCGGTGTCACCGATTCTCTCCCTGTCACGCTCTGCTGGGGCCACTCCTCTTGTCTGTGACCTTGCTCTTGGTGACCTCCTTTCCTGGAGAGGAGGAGGCAGTTGGAGATCTCGGTGTGGGCCAAATGACTTGTTTTGGAAGTGGCAGCAGACAGCTCTCAGCAGCTCCCCTCCCTCCCTGGAAACGTGTGGACAGGCTGGAACCTCCCAGGAAAGCTGGTGGCCAAAGCTGAGTGCTGCTGCTGCTTCTGCAAAAGTTCATTCTGCTCAATCTGTTGTCCTGGAAGTTCCTGAGGCCCAAACCCATCAATGATGGGATCACCATTCCTGGAGGTGTTTAAAGGCCGTGTGGGTGTTGCATCTGGGGACACGGGTCTGTGGTGGCCCTGGCAGTGCTGGGGGGTGGTTGGACTTGATGATCTGGAGGAAGGTGATATTTTTGCTCTGTTTTACTGTTTTGAGACCCCACTCAAAGTTCTGTGCCCAGCTCTGGGATCTTCAGCACAGGAAAGACATGGAGCTGCTGGAGTGAGTCCAGAGATGCTCCAAAGGCTGGAGCCCCTCTGCTCTGGAGCCAGGCTGGGAGAGCTGGGGGTGTTCCCCTGGAGAGGAAAAGGATCCAGGGAGAGAATTCTGAAGTATCCAGGCCACTTTTAAGCACTGAGGAGAGCCAAGATGTGTCCATCCATGACTACTGTCCGTGGGATTGCAGTCCATGAGTTACAGGCATCTCTTTGTGGAGCAGAGGGAATTATCCCATGCAAATAAATCCCTGTGCTGCTCCATCCACTCGTTTGCTCTCCCAGCTCATTCACACCCTGAAGTGTAAATACTTCCTCTGGTTCTTTCTGCATCTCCCTGGGTGTAACATCCTGCCTTTCTCCTTCCCTCTGGTAAATAGTTTGACTTTTGAAGCACTCTAAATCTATGTTTGTGGAGAAAGACCTCAGCAGTGATAGCCAAGGAAGTTTCTCTGAGGTCATTCCTTCTCAGAACACTGCACCTTGTCTCCCAAGCTCTTCGAGGATGTTGGCCAAATAATCCTTTTAATAGCTTTTGTGAGTTAGAAGGGTGGGTAACTGTCATAAGGCTAAAGGATTGCATGGATTAATTTGCTTGTGGCCAGAAGAAATCAATTGTAATTTAAAATTTTTTTGTCTCTGGGCTGATTGCACCACCAGAATGCAACTTTATCCCGAGGAATGTACCACGTGCACTGAAGTCTGTGAGTGTGTGGGGGTCTGGATTAGTGGCACATCATCCAGAATAACAGGATGGAATCTCTTGGCCGTTCATAGACATCTCTAACGTGTGTTTTCCTTGTGTTTTCCAGAATGGTGAAGAACACTGAAGACCCTCCCGAGGCTTTATAAAGTCCCATCCCCATGTAAAGTATGCTCAGAACTTTTCCAGTAGTGTAAGTACAAGTTGGAAAGGCCAATTAACTGTTAACAATTAACTGTCATTTGTTGGTGTTTTGTTTTTCTGTTCGTTTGTCTAAAAAGAGCAGAGAAATGGTCACAATTATTGTGAACAGTTGCAGAGTTCCACTGCTTTGGTGGAACATTTAAACTGGGGAATAATAAAATAACTGGACATTTAAAGCAGGGATTAGTAACTTTGAATTCCTCACTTGGTCTGACACCGATGTGTTGTTTCTTCTTGTATTTTTTTGTCACTGGAAGAGAAAGGAAATCATAAAGTTTAGGAAACCTGGCCTTGATCTGAGGAAAATTAGTGTTAAAAAGTAGATCCAGTAGGTGAAAGTCTGACACAACCTGGGAGTGACGTGGTTTGAATCTCCTGTGCTTCCATTCCACTCGTGTTCTGCCCCTGCTGCACTTCCCTGCCCGGTTAATCAGCTGCCACCTCCCAGCAGAGCAGCAACTTCTTCGATTTATTCCATGCTCTGTGCACTTAAAATGGTCATTGAGGAGGCAATGGAAGGAGAGGGGAACAATTTCTTGTCTGAGGGAAAACCAGGGTGAACCTATTCGGAGGGGACTAGGTGGTATTAAATTAGAGGAAATGGGCCAAGATGACCCATTTAGGTATAAAGTTTCTAGATTAAGCCATAGATATCCTTAAAAAAATAAAAAGTGTAAGTGGAAGCGGGGAGAGGAAAGAAGAAAATGGAACCTTGAAAAATTTTAAGGAATTTATACTTAAATAGGGAATAACTTCAAGACTGAACAGTTTTTAGTGGTAAGAGAGTAGTTGGGTTATTCCTGCTGACAGAACTCTTGCCATTTCACCTTCCTCATTTTTGTCCACAGATGGATGAGGGGAATTTGAGGCACAATTTGAACCCAGGACTCTGGATTTAGGCCTCACAAGAATTAGTCATTTATCTGAAACCAAGGCCTGTAGCCAACACGAGTTTCTCCATATTTCTCCATCGATATAATGGGAGTCATTACTCGTGCTTCATAGGCTCATGGCAGTATTGATTAATTAATACGTGTTAATAGTGAGCTGTGACTGTCAGGGTGTTTCACATCTCTCAAAACATGACTTCCGAGAGACCTAGACAGTTTGAAAGTCCTCACTTGGAGTTTACCTGAATTATCAGGCTGGTGCTTGTGAATCTAATTGCCAGCAATGACAGGGCTGTCTGGGGAGTGAGTGGGAAGAAAATCAGGGTGAGTAATGCAGATGGAAAAGGACTGGAGTGAAGCCTTGTCATCGTTTGGGGAAAACAAAATGAGTCTGTGAACCAGTACCAAGTCAGGGCATGTTGGAGAGCCAGGCCCTGAAAATGAAATCACCACAGGTCGAGCTGCAGCTGTCAAGGACTCCTTCAAATACGACACAAAACACGTGAGTTAAGCTCAGGTGAGAGAAGACTTGGCTCATGGTCTCCTCTTGTCCTCAGGGACGAGGTTTGCTGTAAATAGTTGGTGACTGTAGGAGGACTCAGTTGGCTTTTTAAGCCTTGGGCCCTTGGTTTCAGTTGAAGATAAACCAGTTCAGTCATGATTTCACAGGACCTGAAAAAAAAAGAATCTCGCTGAATGGAAAAAAGTTCTTCCCCAGGAAGGTTTTCCTGCCCAGGGCAGTGGTAGAGTCGCCATCCCTGAGGGATTTAAAAGCCGTCTGGATGTGGCACTTGGGGACAAGGATTAGTGGTGGCCTTGGCAGTGTGGGATGTAGGTAGGTGGGTGTCCTCCATGCCATGCAAGAGGAAATGTGTCCCTGCTTCAGGTCTGGGCTGCACAAGGAGGTGATTAATGCTCTTGAAGCAACAATTAGGACATTTGTTTCTCTTTGAAATGCTTTTAACTAAAATAAAGCTCTTGTATGGAGGCAGCTGTGGCCAAAAGCTCATGTTTTTTGCCATTATGATTTACATTCTTCAAGGAGACGCTGTTATCTGTCTCCAAGTTGTTCTGTCTTCACTAGGGCCGTGCCAGTGAAGCTGCACTTGCAAACTGTTTTTCTAGTGGAAAATACTTCGTTTTGCAGTTAAGCACAAAATGGGGAGTAGTCAGGGATCAGCTGGGTTTGGATTTTAGTTTTCTGAAGTAACGAATGTCTCTTTTAAGGCGGTATTTTGGTTGTTACTCCTGGTGATAGATTCTCAGGGAGAACCAAGAGGCCTGAAGTACTTCAGAATGTCTCTTTTTCTTCACGAGTGGAAGAGGTGGTGGAAATCCTGGTGATGGCATTGCTGGAAACTTGTCGACCCCTTAGGATGGTTCTGTGTGTGGTGAGAAAACACTCAGGGTTTGGCCAGACCCTGGCTCTGCCTTCTTGCAAGATTCCTGTGTGACTTTGAACAAGTCATTTCCTCTTGTCTGAGGTCCAGCACCTCTCTGGGAGCTCTTGGTAGCAAAAATTAGTGTAGTTGTGTGCCTCACAGGCATCTTCTGCTGAAGGATGTGGCTCAAGGACTTGGATGCTCCAGCTGGAGAAGAGTTCTGAGATTCTGTCTGGATTTTAAGAAAGATTTGGTGAAGTGAGATGGAGGAGGCAGAAGACAGCTCTTTAATACTCTGGAATCTTGACAGCTGAGAATATGTGATTTATCATGGAATCATAGAATGGTTTGGGATGGGAGGGACCTTAGAGATAATTTTTTTGCACCCCCTGCCATGGACAGGGACTCCCTCCACTATCCCAGGTTGCTCCAAGCCCCATCCAGCCTGGCCTTGGACACTTCCAGGGATGGGGCCGTTCTGGTGTTTAGGTCAGGCCCACCTCTCACTTTTATTGACGACTCTTCTAATGATTCTGTTTCTTCACGTGCGTTAAAACCAGTCTTTGAGTGTGTTGGTGAGATGTGCTGTAACCCAAGCACACAAGTCCTGCCCTGATTCTGTTGCAGGGCTTATATATCCAAAGTTTAGTCTTTGGCTCTGAATCCAAGAGCTCCTCCTTGCTCTTGGCACAGGGTGGGTTGGGCTTTGGGCCCTGGTTCAGCGCTCAGCTGCCACAACAGCTTTTCTCTCTGTTTGTGAGTGCCTCATTCTGCCCTTGAATGCAAGCCTCGGAGTCTGAATTCCTGCCTTCTCGCTGTAGAATTGCAACAATAGCAGGAAACCCAGAGCTTGGAAGTGGGGAAGGTTAGGGTTAGACAGATAAGATGTCGGCGTGAATCAGTCTGTGCCTTGAGTGGAATTCAGAAGTATCTGGCTGCCGGCCCTGTGCTTAGTCAGAGGTCAGTCCCTTTTGTAAGACTTGGATTATGATGATAATTGGCATTTATATTGTATTTTTGCCTTGTAAGATCAATCTCAAGTTCTCTCTCTCTTTCCCAAAGATGTAAAGCAGAGTAAGTTACTCACTCACTGCTGGGGTTTGCTCAGTGGCAGCACCCAGTCAAAATACCTTCTCAGCAGAGAATCTGAGGCTGGGTGGAAGAACAGCTCGTGTGGAAGGGGTGACTCTGGGTTTGGGGGCTCTTTAACAGGCTGAGAAACACGAAGCCTGCTGAAGGAAGGCTGTGTTGATATTCTGCTCTCAGCCTGCCTCCTCTAATTTGTGTGGCGGGTGAGTGTTTGATTACGGCGGATTTATTTTCAGAAGTTTCAGGCTGCTCCTATTAATTGTCCCCGTGGTGATGGAAGGCGTGTGGCAGAGCTCTGCATTCCGGTGTTTTGCATTCCTAAACAGACCCTGTGACGGGAGCCTTGATTTCCCTCCTCGATGCAGCGCTGGGCTCTCATTTCCCTGGGATGAGAGCTGTCATTACAAGGATTACATTTTGTTTGGGAATCAGGGTGGATGGGAGAGTAGAGTCCCTTTTTTTGAAAATCAGAGCCCAGCGACTGCAGGAGATGATTGTGGGAGCGTTACGGATAAGGAGGGCTCTGTGTTGGTTGACGAGCTTGGTTGTTGGTTGGTGATGAGCTCTTGAGGCCTGAGGGGTTTTTTCTTTTCCCCTCTGTCTCTTGAACACGGGTGCAACTCCGCTGAAAACACTGGAGTTGGAGCTGATGAGTGTAAGTGATGAGTCAGACCCTTAATCCTCCGCTGCGCCCCAGAATTCAATTCATCAGCTCGTGGTTTTTGAAGGCACTTTTGCGTAATGCGGAGCAAAGCTTCGGGATTTTCTGAAATATTTATGTTGGTTGGGAATCGCAGAATCACAGAGTGGTTTGGGTTGAAGGGACTTTAAAGATCATCTCATTGCCTTGCAGTGACAGGGATGCCACTCACTAGATCAGGCTGCTCCAGGCCCCGTCCAAACTGGCCTTGGACACTTCCAGGGATGGAACAGCCACAGCTGCTCTGGGCAACCTGTGCCAGGGCCTCCCCACCCTCTGAATTAAAGGAGATTCATGTGTCCAGTAAGAACAGAAAAGGCCAAAGCTTGAATTTCAGCAGACTGGGTGATGTTGTCCCCCAAATGTCCCCGTTTTCTTCCATCAGTGCCTTAGAGCTGCACAGGAAGGGCCACAGTCTTTGCCTCTGAAGGTGTTTGTAGCATTTATTTTTTGACATATGCCAACAGCTCTGTCTGTGGAACAGCTGTTGCTCAGTGGAAGTCCCTCTCTTGAGCATCTTGCAAGGACCAGCTGCATCCTTTGGGATGGGTAAAGGTGGGTAAGATGTGGCGTCCCTGCCCATGGCAGGGAGGTAGGACAAGATGAGCTTTAAGGTTTCTTCCAAACCCAAACCGTTCTGTGATCTTGTGTGGAAAAGGAAGGAGGACTGAATGGAACTTTCCTTGGATTCTTGGGTATGTATGGAGAGAAAACCAAGCTCGCATAACATAAAACATGATTTAAAGACTTAACAGAATGGGCAGCTGGAAGTGAATTTTCTGTGTAGTCACCGTCTCTCACAGGGAGCATCCGGAGCGGTGCTTATTGTGGATGAGGTTGTTGAATATCTGAGTGTCTGATAAGCAAATTATCTTGCTTTGGGGATGGCAGTGCCATCCTTAATACCCATTTTTTGCCTGCTGCCTAGATCAGGCCTCACGGAGAAGGGGTCAGAGGAGGGTGGAAGTTGGCATCTCTCTCCATCCTGTTCGCCACAGTCGATGGGACTTTATCAGAATCATTCTTAAACCAATTACCAGCCTGAGGATCCTGTTCTGAACACTTTGGCTCTTGCCCACATCCATATTACGCAGGTTATATCCAATATGGGTCTTATATCAAAAAGCACAACTGGTTTTGTGAGTCTTGAGCTTTGCTTATTAGATAAGGTGGTGAATTTTAATGGGGATTGGAGAAGGACCTCTGGAGAAGAGCTTCTCCTCAGTGATGCTGGAGCACTCCCTACTCATCCACAGCGAGTAGAAGAGTGGAAAAAAGTGATTTCTTGTGATCATTACAGAGTCCAGAGCCATTTTCTCAAGTGTTGGAGGTGTTAAGGCTGGTGTCTGGCCTTATTCCCAAACAGGTAATTGAATTGCTTTGAACTTGTGCGAGTTCAATTGGACATGGACTCAGCTCGTGGCTGGTTTTATGGGATTATTCTGCTGTGTTCCATCACCTAGAAAGTTAAGTGCTGGCTAAATGATTCCTGCATCTGCCTGGGCTTGGGCTGTGACAGGAGGTGAGAAACCCTTGATGTGTTTTTCCTTCCTTTTCTCGAGGAGATGTGGGAAAATTAAGGGACAGAGAAACCTCTGTCTGTGACCACGTAGCCCCACTTGAGCTCAGGACTGTCAGAGTGGGGGAGCCCCAGACCCAAAGGGTGAAATTCGTTAAAAAAAGAGGTTCAATGAGAGCAATTACGTCCCTAAACAGCCTTTCCCTCAGAAAATCCCTTCAGAATGAAGGAGTGAAGCTGGGTCTGGATGAGACCTGCTGGATATTTTATATCTGGGGATTTCGGAGGGGACGCTGATCTTTTTACCAGGATAAGTTCTTTAAAATATTTTAAAAAGGGGAAATCACCAAAGCCCTGCTGGAGCAACAGCTCGAAATAATGTTGCTGTAGTTATTCATTAAAAAGCTGTGGATAGTTGGAATTCCACATTTTGCAATATTTGTTTTTTGGGGTTTTAATGGAAAATTCCCAGTTCCTGCAGTTGTTTCAGGAGTGGCTTTTATATATTTGTAGATCTCGTGGTTGTGTAGGAAAGCAAGTGGAAATGAGAACAGGAGTTCAAATCAATCAGACCATTGAGACGTGCAATATATTTAAATACAGGCAGCGTAGTTTGGGCATCTGTACATGGCATCAGTGAGACCAGCAGGGAGCTGCTCTGTGTAATTTTGGTATTCTTATCTTTTAAGCACTGAAAAATTATCCAGAAGTTTCCCTAGGACACGTGGAGGGCTGGAAGAATACTTTGCATGGACAACTTTTAGTTTGGTGTGGGTTTTTTTTTTTCAAATGGCCAACGTTTTCCCTGTGTTTCTGTTCAACACATCATTATAATGGAGTTAATTTGCCAGTAGGTTTGTTACTCCCAAATGGCTTTCACAGGTTATTCTGAGTTGGAAGGGACCCACAGGATCAGGATTTCCAAACAGGACTCTGGAATACAAGTTGGAAATCGTTGAATTTCTTATTCTTGGGGCAGAGGGAGGCCTTGCCCAGCAGCCCTTGTGTCCCTGGGAATTGAAATTCCTGCACATGCACATCCCTGCTGCAGCAAAGGGGGACAAATTGAGGCCACAGCACTTTCCCACATGCAGCCACGGGCGACACAAGGTCAACCCCTGCTCTTGCAGCTGAGAACACTGCAGTTCATTAGCTGTAATTCACTAAAGGATGCTTAGGACTCACTAAATGATTGTGTGTAATTCACTAAAGGAGATTAATTTGGCCTGGGAACACAGAGCCAGAAGCTGAGCCCTGGCACTCCAGGCAAATTAAGAATCACACCCAAATTTTAAAGGGAATCACTGGCCATGGCCACCAACTGCTGCAGGAGGGGTGGGGAGGCTCTGGGATGGAATTCCCAGAGAAGCTGTGGCTGCATCGTCCCTGGAAGTGTCCAGGGCCAAGTTGGAGCAACCTGGGATAGTGGGAGGTGTCCCTGCCCATGGCAGGGGGTGGAACTGGGTAATCTTTAAGGTCTCTTCCAACCCAAACCATCCCGTGGTTGTCATTCCATGAAATACGTTCTGTGTTACTGGACATCTTTGAAGGCATTTGCAGAGTCAGGTTTTTCAGATGTGAGGGGCTTTTTGTTCACGGGGTGGGAAGGACAATAATTTTGGGTTTCTACATCTGTGACAATTGGAAGATTAAGCTAAAGAGTCTGCAAAGTAGGAGTTTTGAGGAGAGGTAATTCTGAATGGAGGTTCTGGCTCATTAAATTCTCCGGTTCAACAAAGTACTTGAGCACATGAAACTTGGTGTTGGCAGATAAATGGTCCAGGAAATGGTGACATCAGAAATACAGGTAAGAAATGCCCAAACCAGGTTTATCTCCAAGGCAAATGAAAACCACCTCAAGGCCAGGTATTTAAAGAGATTTTCTGTTTGAAAACGGTGCTGCTTGGAGCTGTCACAGGGCTTTGCAGGCTGTGATGAGTCAGTAAGTCAGTGTGACACTTCTCCTGAGGCTTGGAGAAAAGGATTGAGCAGCCCTGCCTCCCTCAGAAGCCAAACCTAGAACACAGTGTCTCTCTTTCCAGATGCTCCTGGTCTATTCCTGCATTGCCTGCCCTGCCCTCCTTGGGATAAATAATCTGGGTGGTTCTCTTTTGAAGTTCAAAATGGCTTGAACGTTTCCAGTAATCAGTTGTCCAAAGGACAGCACATTCCCATTGGATTGACGCACTTGCACGGGTGTGGCCCATCTGTCTTCTCAGGCTTTTTTTGGATGGGAGTCATCCCCTTGCCTTGTCCTCCTCCTTCCTTCTCCCTTGGATGGGAGTCATCCCCTTGCCTTGTCCTCCTTCCTTCCTTCTCTCTTGGATGAGAGTCATCCCTTTGCCTTGTCCTTCTTACTTCTCCCTTGGATGGGAGTCATCCCCATGCCTTGTCCTCCTTCCTTCTCCCTTGGATGGGAGTCATCCCCTTGCCTTGTCCTGCTTCCTTCTCTCTTGGATGGGAGTCATCCCATTGCATTGTCTTCTTTCCTTCCTTCTCTCTTGGATGGGAGTCATCCCATTGCATTGTCTTCTTTCCTTCCTTCTCCCTTGGATGGGAGTCATCCCCTTGCCTTGTCCTCCTTCCTTCTCCCATGAAACAGTGAAAGGGGNGACTTAATAAGAAAAGGGATTAAGGGAGTATATTGTGATTTTTTTTTTTTTTTTATCAGTTCCAATTTCTAGGCTTTGCACCTTGGGAAGTTGAGGAGTTAAAAATGCTTTTGATGAGCCACCATGATGATTGAGTTACGTGAGAAGGCTGCCTTTGGAGAGGAAAAGGATGAAGACTTTTGCTTCTTTAAATGAAAGCTCAGGAGTAATTGGATGTGCTGCACTTTCCTCGTCAGGGCAAGAGATCTGTGACAACATTCCAGGGTTCAAAAGTTCCTCACTTCAGAAATCCAACTTCAGAAATGGGGCTTCAGTCAAATCAACTTGGGTCCTACAGGCCACTTGAATTTCCGTTAGATGTGTTTTTATCTTCTCTTTTTTTAAATTTTTTTTCCCAAGGTAGCAACAAAAAGTTAGGGCAACTCAAACTCTTTGTAGTTAAGATTTGAAAGAGTTGAGATTCGTAAATCTCATGTCAGAACTGGTTAAAACTTCTCCAGAAAAGCTCAACTTCTGGCCTCGACCGAACAGTTTCGGAATCTGGGATTTCTGCCTGGTGGATAAATGGGGGCAAAACTTTGTCTGCAATCAAGTTGCAGCCTTAATTACTGAGAAACCACTGTCTCTGTGGCAGCAGTTTAGCCAAAGCAAAAGGCTGCAAACAGCAGGATTGGGGCAGGTGTGGGGAGTGCCGGGAGAAGAGGGAAATGCTGGTTGAGCACTACAAAGAAGATAAACCCTTTGTGAGCCTGGCATGTGTGGGATGTTGCCTGCAGGGGTGGTTTAGAGGTGGACTTTCAGGCTGCCAGCTCTGTCAAGTGTGTGTGTCATAAAATTTTGGACCAGAATTGATCTTTCAGGTGTGTAAAGAACTTTCCATGTGCCACAGAGAGAACTGTTGAACTGAAGTATTTGCTTTTATGTTTTTGCCTTGCCTCCAGCCTGCTGGAAACCATGTCTCACTACACAGACGAGCCAAGATTTACCATAGAGCAGATCGACCTTCTGCAGCGCCTGAGACGCACGGGAATGACCCGGCATGAAATCCTCCACGCTCTGGAAACCTTGGATCGCCTCGACCAAGAGCACAGCGACAAGTTCGGGAGAAGGTCCGGCTACGGCGGCGGCTCCTACNTGAAGTTCAAAATGGCTTGAACGTTTCCAGTAATCAGTTGTCCAAAGGACAGCACATTCCCATTGGATTGACGCACTTGCACGGGTGTGGCCCATCTGTCTTCTCAGGCTTTTTTTGGATGGGAGTCATCCCCTTGCCTTGTCCTGCTTCCTTCTCTCTTGGATGGGAGTCATCCCATTGCATTGTCTTCTTTCCTTCCTTCTCTCTTGGATGGGAGTCATCCCATTGCATTGTCTTCTTTCCTTCCTTCTCCCTTGGATGGGAGTCATCCCCTTGCCTTGTCCTCCTTCCTTCTCCCATGAAACAGTGAAAGGGGCTCCATAGTTGCTTGATGAGGCCCAAGATGGGACCTTGTTCTCATTTCTGGATTTCCCAGGCTGCAGATGCCATTTTGATGGATGGGTTTGTAGGGTTAACCTGTACAGTTACACTCAAGCTCCAGCTCTATTAAGAAGAGCAGTTCTTGGTGTTCTTCAGCCACACCCATATTGCAGATCTCCAGTCACTCTGTGACTCCTTTTGGGAATTTCTCTGTGCCAGCGCCAAAATGGATGTGAGGAGTGACCTTCAAAATCTATGGCAAGGATCCCTGACCCTGGAAGGTCCCGCAGAAGTGGGACAGCCATCGTCCCTGTCTTGGTTTTCACAGGGTCCTGGGAATTCTTCTTTCACTTTCCAGAGGGCTCTGGCTCATACATTAGCCCTGTCATCTCTCCTGGAGTTTGAGTGATCTCTTCACCCTGCTCCCCTGCAGGAATTGTAATAAACCCTTGACTCATAAGAAGACTCACGAGAAGGATGGAAAATGCCATGTTCTCCTTGCCAAGTTCTGTCTGTCCTCCATCTGCCACCCCTTCTCCTCAAGATCTGGAGCTCTGAAGGTGGTGATCTTGTTGTTTACGTGCCATTTGGATCTCTAGCAAGAAAACTTAGGAAAGAAAAGGGATTAAGGGAGCATATTGTGATTTTTTTTTTTTAATCAGTTCCAATTTCTAGGCTTTGCAGCACCTTGGGAAGTTGAGGAGTTAAAAATGCTTTTGATGAGCCACCATGATGATTGAGTTACGTGAGAAGGCTGCCTTTGGAGAGGAAAAGGATGAAGACTTTTGCTTCTTTAAATGAAAGCTCAGGAGTAATTGGATGTGCTGCACTTTCCTCGTCAGGGCAAGAGATCTGTGACAACATTCCAGGGTTCAAAAGTTCCTCACTTCAGAAATCCAACTTCAGAAATGGGGCTTCAGTCAAATCAACTTGGGTCCTACAGGCCACTTGAATTTCCGTTAGATGTGTTTTTATCTTCTCTTTTTTTAAATTTTTTTTCCCAAGGTAGCAACAAAAAGTTAGGGCAACTCAAACTCTTTGTAGTTAAGATTTGAAAGAGTTGAGATTCGTAAATCTCATGTCAGAACTGGTTAAAACTTCTCCAGAAAAGCTCAACTTCTAGCCTCGACCGAACAGTTTCGGAATCTGGGATTTCTGCCTGGTGGATAAATGGGGGCAAAACTTTGTCTGCAATCAAGTTGCAGCCTTAATTACTGAGAAACCACTGTCTCTGTGGCAGCAGTTTAGCCAAAGCAAAAGGCTGCAAACAGGATTGGGGCAGGTGTGGGGAGTGCCGGGAGAAGAGGGAAATGCTGGTTGAGCACTACAAAGAAGATAAACCCTTTGTGAGCCTGGCATGTGTGGGATGTTGCCTGCAGGGGTGGTTTAGAGGTGGACTTTCAGGCTGCCAGCTCTGTCAAGTGTGTGTGTCTTAAAATTTTGGACCAGAATTGATCTTTCAGGTGTGTAAAGAACTTTCCATGTGCCACAGAGAGAACTGTTGAACTGAAGTATTTGCTTTTATGTTTTTGCCTTGCCTCCAGCCTGCTGGAAACCATGTCTCACTACACAGACGAGCCAAGATTTACCATAGAGCAGATCGACCTTCTGCAGCGCCTGAGACGCACGGGAATGACCCGGCATGAAATCCTCCACGCTCTGGAAACCTTGGATCGCCTCGACCAAGAGCACAGCGACAAGTTCGGGAGAAGGTCCGGCTACGGCGGCGGCTCCTACGGCAACAGCACCAACAACGTCCCGGCCTCTTCCTCCACGGCCACGGCTTCGACGCAGACGCAGCACGCTGGGATGTCCCCGTCACCCAGCAACAGTTACGACACCTCCCCACAGCCTTGCACTACGAACCAGAACGGGAGGGAGAGTAACGACAGGTTGTCCGCCTTCAACGGGAAGATGTCGCCCACCCGATACCCCCTGGCCAACAGCCTGGCCCAGAGGTCCTACAGCTTCGAGGCTTCCGAAGAGGACTTGGACATTGACGACAAGGTGGAGGAGCTGATGAGGTGAGTAGGAGCCCGTGGGGATTTGGGAGGGCAGGCGCCTCGGAAGGAATGTGTGTGTTGGAGCGGTGCTGTGGTAGCCGTGGGGATTAGAGGCTGGTTCACAGGTTATTCTGAGTTGGAAGGGACCCACAGGATCATCAAGTCCAGCTTCCAAGCGAACGCCCACCCAGGGATCAGGCCCACAAGTGTGGAACCACGGGCACCACGCTCCATCCATCCAACCTCCCACCATCCAGACCATGGCACTGAGCTCCTCATCCAGTCTGACCTTAAACACCTCCAGGGATGGCGACTCCACCACCTCCCTGGGCAGCCCATTCCACTGAGGGATCACTCTCTCTGGGAAAAACGTCTTCCTAACATCCAGTCTAAACCTCCCCTGGCACAGCTTAAGGCCACGTCCTCTTGTTCTGGTGTCGTCAGCCTGAGAGAACGTTGGCAGAGGAGGTGGGGGATGCCCCATCCCTGGAACATTCAAGGGCAGTTTGGTTGGGGCTCTGGTTGAAGATACTCCTGTTGATGGCAGAGGTTTGGACCAGGTGATGTTAAAGGTCCCTTCCAGCCCAAACCATTCCATGAGGTTCAGAGATGTTTGTCAGGAGAACAGGAGCTGCTTCAGGGCTGTTCCCTGCCAGTTCCCTGAGGGTCACCGTCCCAGAACCTCTCTTGTGCCTCAGCCTTGTGCAGACAGCCCCATGTCCTGTGTGGGCATCCCACAATCTCACAGCTGAAATACTTCTTCCCATGCTATACCAATAACTGGTATTGATGTTAAGAGCACTCGTTTTCCACCCTACTTTTATTAGGAAGGATTCTGGCTGAGAGTGTCAATTCTCCTGACTCCTCCACTCCCTCACACCCGTCATCATTCGTTCCATATTTAGTGGGACTGGGGAATCCTGACCAGTGCTTCCCAGTGGGATCTGCAGAGGGTGTCACATTGCTGGTTTACAGTGGGTGGCTTGGATTTACACAGGCTGCAGAGTGATGGAGGAAAATACAAATAGTGAAGAAGCAGCAGAACTCTTCAGTGAGAGCCAGTTGGGTGTTGTGGTGGGGTTTTTTTCCCCCCCAGCCTGACCTTCCTTTACTTCTGGCAGCTCCTTTGCAGCATTATGGCAGAGATGAAAGGAGGGGATTATACTCCTGAGGATGAAAGTCAGAGACAGTGGGCTTTGAGAGCAGAAAGAAAGCAGAGGAAAGAAAGGCCAAATGTCTCAAAACAATTTTAGGTGCAATGTTGGAATTTCTCTCCCCCCCCCACCCCCAAAATTGCAACGTTCATGGAGTACCTGTGAGGGAACTGGGGCCCATGGCAATGTGCTTGGAGGAGTTTGGAGATTTGGGGTAAAGGGTTGGATTTTGGGGGGCAGGATTAGAGAGGGGCAGTAAGAAAAGCCAATCACCCTCATTCCCTGTGGGCTGCAGGATGATGGAGTGATGCAGGAAGGGGGTGAGGGCAGCAGAGCTCCAGGTTTAATCATTCCACTGAGTTTTGGGTTCCTATGCAATAAGTCTCAGGTAATGCTTTTAGTGCTTATTTAAACTGAAATGACTTTTACTTCCAGCCATGTGGAAGATGAGTGTTGGCTACAGAAATAAAAATGAACCCACAACATGGCATTTATTTCGTATTTAGATTGGCGAGGTTCAGTCTGCCTCGAATGCTGCTGTGAGGAGAGAAGGGGCATGGCCAAATAATGCGGCCTAATAAGGGCTGGGTTTAATTGTCTGCCCTTCTCAGGAGGGGAGGGAGGAAGAGGAGGGTAAAGTATGTGTTTGTTGCAAGTGAAATTGGCTGCATGTCCCAGTCCCTGTGCAACCTCCAGTTGATTTTAGTGCAGGTTTAGCCCTTCCTGAACTACCTGTGCAGACCTTGTGAGAATGATACAAATACCTCAGTTCATTCACTGCAAGCTCAGGCCTAAAGCAGGGGAATAAGTAGGGAACAGAGGTTCCAAAATCTTTTCTCCCTGTGGATCTTTCCCTGGAAAGCCTGGAGGAGGTTTGTATGTGAATATTCACCTGGGTAACTAACCGTGCAGCCCCTGCTCGCCTTCATTTTTTTTTATTTTTTGTGCCTCATTTTTATGACTGAGGGTTTTATGCTGGTAGGAGAGATTTATTCATCCCTGTGTAATGAAACTTTGTGCATTCCATATGGCAGCACTGCACCTCATATGAATTATACGGGACATGAGTCATCCATTCTCCTGCTCGGGTACTCGGATCAAACGTGACACTTGTGAAAACCAAGTGTCCACCTCTCAGCCACTATTTCACTGCCAGCCTTGTCCCCTAAATAAAGCAAATGAAGCCATTTTCCACCTTTGGTCCGTCCCTCTTTTTGTGTGTCCTGTTTTTTTTTTTTTTGTTTTGGTAGGAGGGACAGCAGTGTGATAAAGGAGGAGATCAAAGCCTTCCTGGCCAACCGGAGGATTTCCCAAGCAGTCGTTGCACAGGTAACAGGTAAGAGCTCGGGGAATCCTTTCTCCACTGTGCCTGCACTGCCTCTCTGAGCACGGTGCAGATGTTGGAGTATCTCTTGGCTTTCTGCATTGCAGTGCAGATCTGTCAGCTTAGTCATGATAATGTATGCCTTTGATTTAAGACCCATTGTCCTGCACATCATGGAACTTCCCCAGTGAAGCACTTTTTCCTTTTTTTTTCCATTTTTCCCCCCTCCTCTCTGTGGCTCGTGCTGGCAGATTTTATTTTACAGCATTACAATAAGCCCGGAGTTCTTATCTTAAAATGAAAACTGTTTTCCTTAATTCTTAAATTGTTTGTTGAGTGAGGCAAAGAGATGCGTATCCACATCTCTGTGTATGGAGAGAGATAATAATGTGTATTTATACCACGAAAAGCGTATGAATAGTCAGGAGACCCAGCTCTGACTGCAACCACTGCAGCCAGGGGTGGGATGGTGAGAGTTGGGGGGTTTGTCCATCGCTTGCCTTTGAGTCACAATTGATGAAAATGAGATGTGGGGTTGAGGGGTGACCAGAGCAGCTCAGGTTGTACCGGGGAAGGAGCAGAAGTTTTGTTCGTGCCTCTGCCCTGAGCCTTCTCTCTGAAATAGGGGACAAGTGAACACACTGCAGTGATACCCCACCTCCCTTGGGTGTGTTCCCAGAGTAACCAAGTCCTGCTGCTCCTCCATGGCTGGGGTGGTGTTAGTTGTGCCTTACAGGCTCCCTGGGCTTGCCTGGAGTAGCGTAGCTGTGGCATCTTTAGAATCATTTTGGTTGGAAAAACCCTCTCAGGTCATTGGGTCTGACCATTAACCCAGCACTGCCAGGGCCACCACTGACCTTGTGCCACATCCACAGAGCTTTTAGAATCCTTCAGGGATGGGGAATCCACCACTGCCCTGGGCAGCTGTGCCAGGGCTGGACAACCTTTTTGGGGAAAGAAATTTTCCCTGATATCCAACCTGAACCTCCCCTGACACAATGTGAGGCTGTTCCCTCTTGAACTGTCCCTTGTTCCCTGGGAGCAGAGCCCGACCCCTTCCTGGCTCCCCCATCCTGTCAGGGAGTTGGAGAGAATTCCAGGTCCCCCCTGAGCCTCCTTTTCTCCAGGCTGAGCCCCCCCAGCTCCCTCAGCTGCTCCAATCCCTTCCCTGGACACACTCCAGCCCCTCAAAGCCTTAGGAGGAAGACTTGATAAAATCCCAAAAGCCTGTATCAATTTTTTAACCCAAACTTGAATATAGATCTCGAAACAGATAATTTTGAAGGTTCCTTGATGACTGGAAATGCCAAACCAGCAGGAAAGGAGTTGTTCTCTTATGGAATTTCCAATATTTGCAATATTTTAGGAGCCCATCTGTCTGTGAGCTCTGGGTTTGCAGACACACCAGCAGTTGAGGTGGGCAGGCAGAAACGAGTGCTTTGAGCCACGGAGCCTGGAATTCCTTCCACGTCTCCAGCTCTTCTCTGTGATCTTGGGCAAAATGACTTGTCCTTCCCTGGTTTCAATTTCATCTGGAAAATCACGAGATGAACAGTTTGTGTGAGTGTAAGGGGTGTTATCAGCCTTATCAGATGTTGGCACTAGTACTTCAAAAATTAAATGCTGGGCCTGGATGATTAAATTGTACCTCAGCTCAGAAATTTTGGTAGGTGTTGAGTCACTCTCTTACTTCTGTTCATTCCTCGCCTGGATATAGTGCTGGAATAAACCTTCTCTGAATTAACCCCTCTATTACACCTTTTATGTCTGCCAGAGCAGCTTCCCCTGAAGAGAATTAATGCACAGAGGGGGAAATTCCTGCAAAGGAATCTTTCCAAAAGAAGCTCTTTTTTTTGTTTGGTCAGTGAAGCCATTGAATCAGAACCACAACACCCCAATCTAAGTGTGTATCACTGAAAGGAATTACAATAAACCAGGTGGGCTCGTGGCTGTAGGAAAGCCAAGACCAGTCTCTTCACAGCTGGTGGTTTTGCCCCTTCCATCCTGAGCCTGCTCTCTTGGATTTCAGCTGGCATTAAGTTGGCATTTCGCCCTTGGGAGCTCTCGCTGTTTCCTCCTGTGGGCAAACGGCTCCATCCAGTTGAGACACAGCTGAGCAGATTTCACACCCATCCCACTCCACCCTCCTGTGTGCCATGAGGGGAATCCATAATGTGCTGGTTGGTTTTCGAGCCAACTCGGTGGGAAACCAGGTGGATCTTTGCAGTTGGTCTCTGTGGGAAGGTTCCAGGGGCGGATTGATTTTAAATAAAGCCCACGGCCTTGTGTAAGCAGATGTGGAGTACTCACGTGCCACCCCTGAGTACGTAGTTACGGCTTGTCTGAAAGAAATAGTGAATCTGGGAGATGTTTGAAAGGAGCAGATGAAAGAGTGTGCTCAGCACTACCAAGGGGAAACATCAGCTTCCTCTCGAAAGCCCAGAGTGGTGAGGAGTGACTGAGCTGCAGAGCAGGGAGCACACAGCCCAGGGCTCTCACTCCCCCAGCTGTCCCAGCCCTGAGGAGTGCTCCTTGACTTGGGTATCCTTCAGATGTCCCCAACAGCCCATTCAGTTGGGAGAGAGGCTCCCCAGGAAAGCCTGGAAACCACTTTTGTTTCAGTAAAAAACCAGTTTGTGTAGACAGAGGCAACGCTTTGCAGAATGTGTGATCCCAAATGGCAGCATCTCGGTATTTACAGGCTTAGTCTGAGTGCTTGAGGTCTCCTGTAAATAGTTACTTATAGAAGGGGGAAAAAATAGAAAAATCAGCTTTTAGTCTTCAGCCCTCCTGCTCTGGAAAGAGGCAAGAAGGAAAAGAAAAATGTATGCCCTGCTCTGAGCTCTCAGGGGAGTTGTTTGGCTTGGCTGCCCTTGCTGCCAACTTCCTCCCTTCAGGCTCCAACCATTTCTTTAGTGCTGTAAAAAATTCTGTGTGTGTGTGGTGAGAGGGGATCATGGCCCAGAGAGAGGAGAGGAGTGATGATCTGAACAGAGGTTTTAAACATTCAGCTGGGAGCCTAAAACTTGGCTTCCTTAATTATGGCTGGGTTTGGAGGTGGCTGTATTGGAGCTACAAGTGATGAAGCTGAGCTAAACCGGAGCATTTGTGTGACTTCAGATTGCAGATCTCTAATTAGCTCATCAGAGGGTGTAATGTTTCCTCAGTGTTTGTGACATATTTCTCCCCTTTCTATAACTTCCCATATTCTTCCCTTGGTGCAGGAACCTCTCTGCATCAATAAATACCTTTTCCTCTTGTTTTTCCTGCTGTAGGACAAGGGAAGTGTTGAAGGGGGAAGATCCATGAGAGGGGAACCCAGAGCTGAAGGTTCAAGTCAACTGTTGCAGCAGAACAATGTTTCAGGCTCTTTTAGTCTTTATAAAATTACCAGAAACTTTAAAAATCATTCAGATAGCAAATCTGACAGGAGAAATCCAACCTGGAAAACATTCCCCAGCCCTGCCTGGTTGGAAAATAGCAACAGGGTGTTAAGTGGTGACTTAGAAATAAAGGAATGATTGATAAGAAGGGAAAACTTAACACAACACTTATTACTGCTGGTCCTAAAAACAGGAGCTGCTTTTTATAGAAACCTTTTTTTAATGGTGTCTGCAATAAGATAAACAAGAAGCACTTGGGTTGGGCTCTGTATAAATAATCTCCCACTGATAAGAAAAATGATAGTATAAACAGGAGCTAATAATAGTTCCTGCAGAATTTCCTATCTTGGATTTGGAGCTCCTTTGAACACAGCTGGGACTTGCTCTGGGTGGGGGTTCAGCCTGAGGTGGGGCAGGTAAGGTGCCAAAATTATATCAGCCAGAATTTGGAGTCCCCTGCTGCAGTTTGCTTTAATTTGTCATCTGCATTTGGATCTGGGCATTATCTAAGTTGAGCAAAGGGTAAAGAGATAAATGTAAATTTAGGAAGAGATGCTGCCTGAGCTTCCAAATGGAGATGGGAAGTGGGGGAAATGTTGTCAGGAACTGTTTTTTTCAGCGCTGTGGTATAGTAAGAGAAAGGGAGGGAGGAGGATACAGGGATGGGAGCCCTTTGCAGCTGGGATCAGGGTTTTGATGGATGATGCCTCTGCAAGGTTTGGAAATGTATGTGCTACCTTTCCCATTTTTTACACACAGGGAAAGAGGGAAGGAACCAAAAAGCCCCCCCCCCCC